>BGNK01003149.1:33145-50966 GCA_003297005.1 Symbiodinium sp. clade A Y106 | reverse complement strand
ACCGCCACCGCCACCACCACCGCCACCGCCACCGCCACCGCCACGACGACGACAACGGCTACGGCTATGCTACTGCTGCTACTGCCACCACTACCACTTCTGGTGCTTCTGCTGCTGCTCTGCTGCTGCTACTGCTACTACTGACTACTGCTACCATTGCCACTACCGCTACTACTACACTTTCTCTTGCTCCCACTGCTACAGCTGCTGCTGGGAGCACGCCGCAGCACGCCATCCATGCAGAATGGCGCGCGATGCCAAAAAACAGGTGAGCAGCATCTTAGGACCTGCGGCATGTTGGAGCGCCTGTGGCACTTAACCATGTGAGGAACTGGAGCGCTTCGTGAGCACGTGCTTTGGCCAGCAGCACATGCCAGTTCGTTTGCATTTGTCGAATGTTCAAGGTTTCGGCAGATGCCTTGTTCCGGTATCCGCGGCTGTCAAGTCGCCTTGCTGTTGACTGAGGTTCGGCTGCAGGACCGTTGTACAAGTCGCCCCCACGATAGAGGAAGAGGCTCTGAAGAGCATGGGTTCGATGAAACTTCCGCTTACAGACATTGAAGCTCCCCCTCTTTCTGCATTTGGACGTGTCGCAGTTGCCAGGTGGACGACAGAGGAAGAAAAATTGCGAAAAAAGGGCAGTTGAGTGATGATGACATGTGGCAGCTTCGTGCCCCTGCCGATGGCGAGACGCTTGCAAAGTGAATTTAGGAAGCCCGAAGATGGAAACCACTCGTTTGCTTGCTGCATCATCGGCCACGTCATGACGTTGGATGGTCCAGGATGCCAGCAGCATGCAACCCGACAATCTTTCCAGCCGTAGCCGTGACAGCTAGCTGCCAGCCATCAGGTATTGGGGCCAAGCTGAAGCACGAATGGTACAGAGTCACCGAGGCCTCCCATTTTTGCTTCCAGGTACTGGCATGTTTGCTATCTGTGTCAAGTGTAATGTGCAGGCTGGCACACCGACGTGACTAAGACAACTGTGAAGCCAAGCCCAAATCCCAATGAAAGATCGATCTGACACTAAAAAACAAGAAAGTTATTCGTTGCACATGCGTCCATCAGAGGATGGTCTTCGCCAGTAGGTTTGCAGAGGTTCGCCGAAGCCAATGGAAGCGATGCGGTTTCTGTTGCACAAATCCCTTATCGTTACAGCTAAATCCATGGGATGGATCGACATGCAGCTAAGCAGTACGGCAACGACCCAGAAAGGCACGACGCGTCTCGACTGAAAAAGAGATACAATCAGATGGTTTCCAATGCGTTGACGGGCTCCAGAATTGGGGCAGCCACACTGCAGGGTCCAAATCTAAACTTCAACTTCCGCGCGGGGAGTGAGAAGGCAGTGATGAGTTGGACCCTCGCCAGTCTGACAACGTCACAACGGATCAGGTGGAGCAGGCGGCAAGCAAGCAATCCCTGAGTTGATACAAGTATCAGCCCTGCAGGCAGAGTTCGGTCTTTGTCGGTGGTGGCTGGTGGCCGAAGAGCCCTGTCCCTGTAGTTGTCCAGCCGTGATACGGAGAAAGGTGCCAGGTGCATCGAGATAACTGGTGACTGCTTGGGGATCCTACTGCGGATTCGTTTCGCAGGGTACCGTGCAACATCATGTAGATGCGCGGTGTGTTTTCTTGCATGCTTCGTCTGCATCTGGCACAGAGTGGCTCCTGCAGGAGTTCGTCATCAGATGTATTGCTGTGGCTGCCCAGGCATTTGTCGTTTTTATTGTGGGCAGGATTTGAAGCTATGTCTGCAGACCGGCAGGCAATGGCTCAAATGGCGCCGTTCCAGGACCACCCAGCCAATCGCGTGCTGGGCTTGAACTTCCGGCCTTTGGAGAAGTAGATTTACGTCGTTGATTCTCTTTGCTGCCTGTTCTCTGGAGCTTTATAAACTCGTTCCTGCCGCAGCAATGTCGGTTTCAAGCCTCCGTGGCCACAAGAGCTCTGCAAGAGGTACCTTTGTAATTGTAGCGAGCCATGGGCGAGGTTGACTGGGGTCCACCAGGGCAGCAGTCCTGGGCGACCATGGATGATGGTTGCGATATTTTGGTGCGCAAGTGGGCACCGGAAGAAAAGACAGTTGGCATTGTACACATCTGTCATGGGATAGCTGAGCATTCAGCGCGTTATGCAGGCTTGGCGCTTCGCTTCGTAGCAGAGGGATTCATAGTCTATGCATCCGACAATCGGGCTCATGGGCAGACAGCCCTGAGGGCCGTGGAAAAGGGTGCAAATGGCCACCGGCTTGGGCACATGGATGCGCAAAATGGGAAGGATGTGGTGCAGAGGATCGTGCAGGACCACGTGTTTCTTTGTCAGCGCGCCGTGGAAGACCACAGTTTGCCGTTGGTAATCCTTGGTCATTCCCTGGGCAGTGCGATCGCGACACTCGTCGCTGCAAGCCTGACAAAGACCGCACCTGCCGCGGTCATACTTAGTGCAGCACCCGCCAGACTTCCATCAGCCGTGAAGCTGGCCTTTGGACCATTGCTGCAGTTCCTGGGCCTCCTGCGCGGGGAGGCAGGAATATCTCCTCTGATTAGCACACTAACCATGGACAAGTGGAACAAAGAGTTTGCACCCAACGCAACCGAGAGTGACTGGCTCAACCGTGATCCAGTGGAGGTGCAGAAGTACGAGGACGATCCTTTGTGCGGTTTCAAGTGCAGCGTTGGTTTCTGGAAGGCTGTCTTTACAGCCATTCAGGCAGCCGGCAATAAAGAAACATTGATGAGGTTCCCGAAGTGTCCGGTGCTGTCGATCCAAGGCGGGCAGGATCCCTGCACCATGAACGACCTGGGCGGCAACTCTGCTCTACAGCTTGCAAACGAATTCCGGGCAGCCGGCCGGGAGATCCACAAGCGCATCTCCTACGGTGATGGGCGCCACGAGATTTTGCTCGAGACATGTAGAGAAGAAGTCATGCAAGACATGGTCGAGTTTTTGCGACAGCATGCTTTATCGCCTGCCCCGCGAAGCAAGCTCTGATGTATTCAAACGGCTTGGACTTGTAGAGTTTTCCGAGCTGACGTGGCAGCTGCAGTGGACTAAAAGAAGCGACATTCGCATTGCCAGTCCACTCGCCACATTGAAACGTTGGTCAGGGAACTAGTGTTGATGAGTGAGTGAGACAGCACCAGGGTACCGTTCAGCTTTGCACCACTAAGGGCCTCACTACCAGACCAGCGGCAGTGCCCTACGATGGGGAGGCCGGACATGATTGCAAAGCGAAGGAGGCATCTGGCCATGAACCATCTCCCGCAGAAATCGTGTGTTGGCAGATTGTGCAGGAAGACAAGAGAGTCTTCGCCACTAAAGTGGGATCCTCGTTGATTCTTCCGTCGAGTTTCAACGTTCTTCAACCAGATAGGTTTAAATCTGCAGAGCAATGTTGTCTTATGCGTTCAGCTGTGGCAGCCTTCTCGTAAATCGGTCCTTGTCTAAACTGCATTGCGTGCTTTGTTGCTGCTAGAAGCCAAGTGTTGCTGCTGTTGCATCCCGGGGGCTTCACAGTGGGCTTCAAGTGTATCGGCACTTTCTGGAGATGCACAGTTAGGCTGCATGGTGATTGCTTCTCGTAAACCGGTTGTCTCTGAGGTGGTTCGAGCTGCGGCTCGTCCTTGCGACCTAGGACGCTTGGGAACGAAGTCTCTGCAAGTCAGGGCCAGGTGCTGAGAAGGCTTTGCTGGCTACTGGGTACAGGCTGCAATCATGTTCCTTATATTCCGGATAGTCGTTCCGAAACTCGACCACCGCCCCGGAAACCTAGCCCCGCCGTAGAACTGGCAACGTCTCCAGCTGTCAGATTGTTTGATAGATTCATTCTTTGTGCACGTTTGCGATTCGAATCGCTGGAGCGGACTCTGATACTGTTGTCGGTGGTCCGTCTGAAGCGATATATTCCGCATTGGCACGCTTTGCAGTCACGCGAATCGAACTGCAGGATCATGCAGCACGCAACCTCGAATCTAAAGAAGCCTGCGACAACTATCGCCAGATAAACCCTGGATTGAATTAACCATGGGCCATGGGTCTTCACCAGGCGAGGCTTTGGTGCCAGACCTTTAGGACGTTGTAGGACTTTAGGGGCGCACAGTGCATATCCGAAGTACGGATGCCGTACAGCGAGAGTGAGTTTTTTGTAACGTTATGCTGGACCATCTTCTGCTTGCTTGTGAATGACATCGGCTTGACGGCTACCGGGTCGAACGTAGCTGGAGCATGACTATGACAGCTCTGGCCTCAAGTAGATATCACCAACCGAGGAACGGTTTTTTTGCTTCTCTACACTGCACTATGATCAGTCAGGCATGCATTGGAGCAAGAGTGCAGAATCATGCAGCTCAGCAGGCAGCCTCGATGAAATGCAATGGCGCGATGAACTCGGACTCTAGCGAGACCAGCTCCACAGATACCTCAGACGACTCACAGGACGAGGAGGCCATCTCAGCGCGGCGCTTTGCGGTGGACATTGTGGCACTGACTCAGGAGTGGGGCCATGCCGACTCTGATTTGTCTGAGGGGGCGATGTCCCCCGCCTGCCAGGGACGGCACACAAGATATAGGAACATGGCTCTGGCCCTAGAGGCTGCAGAGAGGCGCCTGTCCACCAGGACCAGAAGCCAGCTGTTTCTGGGGCCAGTATGTTTTGAAAGCCCGCGCGTGCAGGCCTTTTCCAGCTTCGTCATTTTTCTGACAACAAACACACGAACGATGGTCAATGCAGCGGTAGTGGACCACTACATCAACAGAAAGGGCATTGAGGCTTTTGAGGAGTCGACATGGAAGCTGGATTCGCTCGCGAAGGATGCATGGTATTTCATCTTCCTCGCCATGGACATCAGCTTCATGCTTTTTCAAGTCGCCTGTGTGCGTCGTGACAGGCGCATGGCGCAGCTCTGCCAGCGTTTGTGGCAGGAAGGTGCTTACATCAGGCTGATTGCATTCAACATTTATGCAATCATCCTCCTCGGAATTTGCTCAGGCTGGCAGCTAGTTCGTGGATATCGACAGCTGAGCAACCAAGGGTACCGGGACAGCTTCCTACTTGAGCTTGGTGACCCATCGATGGCCGACAGTGGTGCATTCCGAATGCCGTTCTATAGCAGCCACCTTACTTTCTTTTACGAGATGCCGTTCATGCTGCGAATATGTCATTTCCTGTCGCGAGACACACTATCATCGTTTGATCTCATTGTTTGTGTTGCTGCCGGCGGATCCTTTGCCCTCGTGCTGTTCGCCCTGCTAACTCTAGATTACGGAGTTTCAAGCACCTTGGTGAGCCAGTACCAAACCAAGCAGCGATGCCCTTTCAGCGTAGTGCATGCTCTCCTTCGTGGAACGGAGATGATCACACGTACTCTGGTAGTGACATCAACCATGCTTGTCACTTCTTGCCAGCTGTTCGGACATTGGCTCTTCATAGCGGCTCTGAGCGACTGGGTGATTGGGCTATTGCTGCTATCATGGGCATCGAAGGGATTTTCCAAAAGAGCTTTATTTCTCTCCATTCCGCTCTTCGGTTCCAACATCGCTCTCTTTGCCGACTTGCCGAGCCTGTCCGCTCGGGCACGAGCTTTGACAATCTGCTTGGACGTGCTGCGGTCCCTGGAGATGGGACCTGCCATTTACTTTTATCTTCTGGAGCACTCGGCCATTCAATCGGGCCAGCTGAAAGGAAACACTGGTTTCCAGATTCGAGTGCTGGGGTTGCTAGGCCTTTATCAGAAAGCTTTTCTCAGGCCGGAGGTGTTTGCTAAGTCCCCGATACCAAGACCTAAGCCTGGGCCTCTCCCCTCCCCAGTGAGGTGTTTGGTTGCAATGATATTGGCCTGGTGTGTGCACATGCAGTTGCGATGCTTTCTCGCTGCGGGAGGCCTGAGAACCGTGGCCAAGGATACAGAACCCGGGAAACTGGAGACTGCAGGTTCGTTTGATGACGCGGTCTTCGGTTCGTCCTTGGACGAAGCCTACTTCTATCAAGACGGCGCAGTAAATCTTGCAGGCTGGCTCTTCTCCAAGGGCATCGGTGACCAGTTCGCCTCCCTGCTGGAAATTTGTTGGGAACGTCAGCCCTTGAGGCTGTCACGCCTGGAGGCCCTTGCAAAGTTGGGGGAGGGTGGCTTCGGTCGGGTCTACAAAGTCTGTGATACCAGACGAGGAGTGGAGTACGCCCTGAAGCTCCAGGTTCGAAGTCGAGTGGCAACGGCAGCCGTTCGCGAAGCAAATGCACTCCATGAAGTCAAGCACCCATATGTTGTAGAGCTCGTTCAAGTCTTTTGCACTTCGTCCTTTTATTGCATTCTGCTGGAGTTGTGTGAAGTTGATCTGAACCGATACATCCTCGACTGCCAGAATGCCTTCGGAGTTGCGGAAGGCCTACCGGAACGAGATTCCGGGAGGTTTCTGGGATGCATTTATTTGGCTCTGCAGCACCTCCACGACAGGGAAATTGTCTTCTGCGACCTCAAGCCCGAGAACATTTTGATCCGGACTGTGAGGAAGCCAGCAGAGCTGAATGTGGCAAAGCTGGCTGACTTTGGATTGGCAAAATCCATTGACAAGCTCGCGCAGTCTTCGGCATCCTTGTGTGGCCGTTTCTCTGGAACTCCGGCTTTCTTGCCGCCGGAAGGGCCTTTCACATCCGAGTCACAGGTTGATGTGCCTCAGTCTCCTAGCGCTGTCTTGCACCAGCTTGTTACACGGGATTGGTATGCGCTTGGCTGTGTGTTGTTCCTGATGTTATTCGGTGAGGTTGGTGGAAGGAAGGTTCGCTATGCAGTCCGGGCGATCCTGCTGCCACCACCGTGTGATGTCATTGCTGCTGTAATCTCTGATGCGCTGACTGCTGGCACTCATAATCAATCAGCTCTTCAGCTGAACAAATCTCTCCTAGCTCCGTTGCCAGAGCGTGGCGGTGGGGAGGATGTCCGGAGAAGCGCTTTCCTGGTGCAGTCACTTCCTGTCTTGGAGAAGATGGTTGCGGACTTCTCCTATGCTCGACGGGATCGGTATGGTGGCTGAGCCTCTCAGTAGCTGAGTAGCTGCTCAGGTCTTTTCCTTCCTGCCAAAGTGCAGATCCGTGCAGCCCGGAACAGGCTGCACAAAAAAATTATGGCAAGTTGCGCTAACGGCTTCGATCGTTCCCTGCTTTTGCGTTGTCTTCGAGTCACAATTCTTCAAGTCTTCAAGCTAGCAAGGCTTCCAAGGCTCGACGCCTGGACGAAGAGTCGATCACGAGCAAGCCGAAAGGACGGTGATTCGAGTTTGAGCAGTGGAACGTCAAGCGGCAGTCCGAGTTGCGAGAGTGTAAAGCGGCAATCATAGGAAGTGAGGGTTTGTCCGGGCTCTTTGCAGGACACGTGGAGCCCAACAGAAGGAGTTCCGTGAACGAGACAGTCGCAGGCACGTTTGTGAAAATGAGCCTTGCAATGGACAGTGCCAGACATCTCCAGGAAAGCTGCCGACCTCTTCTCAAGACATTGAGGATGTTTTGAAGCAGCTGACGCAGGGATCCCAGACTGCAAGCGTGCCGTGGATTCCAGCCTGCACCTACGTTGCTTGGCTGCTCTGCGAGACATCCCAGGCCGCGTTTACGTCAAATCAGTGAGGCTCAGAATTTGGAGTACAGGCTCACTAGCGGGAGGTAAAGGATGGGATTGATCACGTGCGCCTGTGGCCGAGTTCAGGTTGGGCAAATCCAAGGAGGACAAAGAAGAGAAGTTCGATGCCGAGGGATGAGTAAGTGTGAGAGGTTGGGCTGGAATGAAGTTCACGTTATAGCATCGGGGAGCTTAAAGGCTTGGCGATGTCTGCAGGAATTGGCCACGCAACAAGCCATGGGTGGTCCTTAAACATACGAGTGCATAAACTTCTTAAGCCAAAGAGGTGCATCTCAATCATCTTCTAAGGATTTCTAAGGATCCGTAGAGTATGCTGTTGCGGCAGTGGCTTGACCGAGTTGGTCCCCGGAAGGGCACGACCGGTCCTTGCCGAATGCCGAAGGCAGGCATGACAGCAATTCGTGCCTTGCCTCGTGTCACCGTTAGGTCTTGCTCCTATGCAATGGCCTGCATACGCAGTTGCCGGTTGCTGCAGAGGGTTGTGGCTCTTCTCCCATCGACTAGATAAGGCAAATCATGATGTTTACGGGTTGGCTATGCAACCTCCTCCTGGGCAAGACATTCGGTCATAGTGGCGAGAATTGGTATCCGCTCGTCCTTCATCAAAACCCATTGTGCGTGTTGTCGGAGCGCGTGAGCCCTTCTGGGGCTGCCCCGCAAGCTGAATATAAAAAGCCATGTGCACGCAGGCGAGTGACTGCGGCGAAGGCAGCAGAGACAAAGATGAAGCAGTCCTTGAACCGAACCAACAGTGCCAGGCCTTCAGGCATGCAGTGGCTGGCGGCTTTTCATGCAGCTCGTAAGCCTAAGGCCCCGACCCTCAAAAAGTCTAGCACCAACGCGAGGGGCCCAGTGACTTTGGCAGAAATTGCGTGTGCTCGGATGACACTGGTGCTGTGAGCGAGATGCCAGAACTCTGCTGTGCAGGAGGCCGGTGCAGGCCAGGCAGCGGAGGGCTTCGGTGACAAGCGACGGTCTCGGCACTTCAAAGGTTCTTTCAATGGCCGGGTAGAGTTTCGATTGATTGCCCAGAACTGCCAAGGCCTCCTGAAATCAACGTTGCAGATGCAAACAACGGCACCTCAACAGCTGCGAAGCCGATGGCTTGGTTTTTTCTGAATGCTTACGCCCGCCGACCCTGCTACTTCACAGGTCTTCCCCTGGAAGTTCGAAGTCGTTGAAGGCGGAATGTTTTCAGAAGCTGTTGCATCACATCCTTCGTGTGGAGATGGAGAAGTTGCGGGACCGGTGATGCGCAGCGTCTGGAAGGCTGGTGCGGCTGCTGGGCTTCAGTTTGCACCCCAGGACCCAGGAACACCAGAAGACAGCAGTTTTTGTGCGACTGCATGCATTCTCCACAAAGCTGGATGTTGCTGCCGGACCCAAAGTTACCAGAGTGGGCACCCTCGTATTCAGAGTAGCTTTGCGAGAGTAACGCTAATCCATGCACCCGAGGTAAAGACTGCAAGCGCCAGGCCGGATGATCCTTCTGGTTCTGAATGCTCAGCATTCCCGTAGACTTCAAAAACCGCAGATGAGCTGAGCTGCTGAGCTGATTGACAGTCTCTGCCGGCCCAGGACTTCTGCGGCTGCCGCAGTGCTGCAGCCGCCTTCGAAAGCGAAGCAAAGTCTCGGCCTCGGCGGGGCCCGTACCTTTGGCTTTGGCCTGAGCCTCCCCATCTCCTGGCAATGTGCTGTGATCCTCCAGGTCACTTCCGCACCATTCTCTCTGCAAGCGCAGAGCCCTGTGTTGTAGCTTCCGTCCGAGCATGGCTAGGCTAGGCAAGGTAGCCTCTCCTGAGGTGTCAGCCGTTAAGCGGCATCGTCTCTCACTTGACACCAGGTCGAGATCTCAGCACATCGCAGTGTTAGCGCATGGGAGCTTCATTTCTGAAGCAAAAGGCTGCCTCAAAGAGCACTTGGTTTGTGAACTATGACATGGAAGAAAGCGCAAGAGACGTGGCATGGGCAATGCGCTTGCCAAACTGTCTCCATGCTCCATTGCAAGCGATGCAGATTATGCGATTTTGTTTGGGCAAGCTTCTCAAAGAGAAACTGCCGTAGGGATTCACGACATCGTGGCATGCGATTGCTTTGGCACGGTGCCGCAGACATTCCTGGCTAACGTCTGAGAGTTTCTCAGATTTGGACGCCGGTGCAACCAGGACGTCAAGTACTCGTGTGCCCGCAGCCACACCACCACTCTTAACTCGAAGTCGGCTTGCTATCTGTTGACCAGCAGTTACGTCCTTACGCACTTGTGGGCATTCTGCCTCGGAGATCATTGGATGATCTGTCTGTTTCACCAGGTTTCCCTGAACACCTGCGGACAAACGCTGGAAATCGACAATTGACAAACATGACCTTGAAACCTTTTGCTTCAATGCTGCACGACGATACCGTGTCGAGCTGCTGCTTATGGCCAAGATCGCCTTCCGACTTACGGTTCCACATCGACTCAGAAACGGGAAGTTAGACGGAGTGGGTGTGTCGAAGCTTCTTCATGCGACGAACCGGGTCGACGGGAGTTAGTTAGTAGAGATTGAAAATGATTGGAACAGCAATTGGTCAGCTATGCCGTCGATAGTCACGAAGGCACTTGATGTTTCTGTCCTTGCCAAGGAAATTAACTTATCACATGTCAGATGGCCCACGTCGCACCGCGGCTGCCTTTCGCCGCTGGACTTGAACGCGGGCGAGGCTTGCGAAGAGCTGCGGCAACCCTTCAACTGCATCTTCGTGCGAGCGGATCAAGTTTGCGAGACCAATTGCAGCCACTGTCCTGCCTTCCTGGCAAACTGGCGGCTGTAGGTGCCGCTGGAATGGCGACAAGAGGCTTGCTTTCGAAGGCTTCGGACAGGAAACGACAGCGAGAGGTTTCGTGGGAATGCAGCTGCAGAGATTGCCGTCTGGGAGGAATCGAGGGCGGGGCAGCTCGCGTGGAGGTGGCTTTGGCCTCCGGAGCTGGCCGAACCGATGAAAATGGATGCAATGGAGGCATCAGGTGGCGTTACGGCGAGCCAATGGTATTCCATCGAACTTGCTGGGAGCAGTTGCTTGCCAACCGTCACTTGCAACTTGAGCATTGTCGTTCGTTGTTGTACTCGCCGCATGAACGTCACGTCTGTCATGTCGTGCCCCAATAAGATCATGCAGCAAAGCGAAAGCATAATTTTGCGACCAGCTCCGAGGACGCAGCCTGGCGAAATCAGATTTGCTGCTTCTTCAAACGGCTGCATCCACCGCTGAGCATTTTGATGCCGCTGCTGACGCTAGGAACACGTTTCGGGGCCCAGAACATTTGCGGAGGGGAGATGCAGGCTGCCGAAGCAAGGAGGGGGTGAGTGCCCGTGAGATGAGGACATGGTCCGCCAAGCTGGGAAGGCCGCGGAAGTACTGCGCAAAAGCTCGTGCCTTGCTTGAGACATGCTGAGAGAGGGATGGACGGAATGGACCCTGTTCGCTGCATTGCTTGAGGCGAGCAATCTGCTTCACTGGAGCAGGGCTTTCTACAGCTGCCGGACTGGGCGATTATCGGGGCAAGCAGGGCAAGTGGACTCTCGAAGCCCAAGGCATGGAGGGCCCCCGCCNCCAACAATCTGGCAGCTCTGTCGCCATGCCCTCCGATCCACATGACTTGTCTTGGCAGCGCATGGAAAAATACCTTTGGGTGGGGGTGGGCAGGGCCACTGGCCGTCGCGTACGGCAAAGCCTTAAGCCCCAAAACAAAGGGTCCAGAAGGCTCCGTCTCCTGGGCTCACCCACCTGTGCTGCACGCATCGGTGGAGGAAAAGGGTCTGCCCGTCCCACAAAAGCCACGTAAGACAAACAACACTCACATGTTTGTCTTGCTTGCTTGCTTTGTTCAGCTCCGGCTCAGGCACCGCCATCTTTGGTGCCAAGCAACATTTATTCGCGTGCAGCTGGTAAGCTGGGTCTTGTAAAGGAAAGAGGGCTTTGAACCGCGATTTCTACTGCGAAGTTGATTTGCCACATCATGGGATGGTGGAGCCCCCTGCTGTATGATGCGTCCGAGTTTCTGTCTCGGCCATGGATCGCCTTTTCCTGAGAGACATGGATAAGATGCACAAACGTGTATTCCATCTTTGTGGCAATGATCCGCAGGGGTGGAAAGACTGGTTTGCAAAGTGCATTTTGGAGCATCGTGAGCTGTGTATCGGTGGGCCCGCGCGGCTGTGTGCAGCCTCCACATGTGCCTACTTTTTTTAATTCAGGCTCAAGCCCCGCAATTTGTTGTACCTGGCGACATTTATTCGTGACACCTGCCTTCCCTCCCCAGCACGGGGGAGTGGAAGCACACGTTCACGCAGAGTCGTGTCACTGTCGTTATGCCCCAAAAGTGTCTGCAGCGGGTGAGGGTTGGGTCGTCTGCGTCGGGGTTCGCGGGGCTGTTGGCTGACGCATACGGCGAACCCTTCACACTCACCTTGTCTTTGCTTGCTTGTTTGCTTTGGACTTTGGTCAGTTCAGGCCAAGGCAGCGAAATTTGTTGTGCCACGCGACGCCTGCGCGTGCGCGGATTGTCGTGTCACTGTCATTCACTGTCGTTGTTATTAATCCAATGGCCAGGTACTTGCAGGGCGGATACATCATTGACAAAGACAGGGGGTTTCCCACTCTTGGATGCGGCCCGCCCTTCCCCATTTTTGGAATATTTTGCAATTTTGCAATCGCCCAAGGGTTGTTTGCGTATAGGCCGCAGCAGCTCGCTCCACTCGCATTTGGCCGAACGAACGATTCTACAAGACTTGCACTTATGAAGGTCTTCATCGGCTTGCTAAACTCCTGGCAGGTGCAGACCTTGCATACACCACCGTGTATGAGGAATTGCGGCCTACTTTGGCGCACGAGGCTATCGCGAAGCTGGTGGAGATGGGCAAGACATTCGGTGCAAATTTCTATGCTTGCACGAGTTATCGCGCAGTGTAGAACGACTGCACTGTGCTCGGGGACTAGCCTGTTGGGTACTGCTTGATACGAATTTGACCCTCGTTTTGTCCCTTGAATACGTTCAGGATTGCATATGTGGTGAGCCAGAATGCAGATGGATTGCATCATCTTAGCGGAATTCCTTACAGCAAGCTCTCCGATGTTCATGGCTCCGCCTTCACAGAGTACTGCCCCAGCTGCGGAAAGCGCTATGTGTGCCGTGCCCAGCTTTTGGCTCTGCTGCCCCTGAGACTGCGACCAAGCACAACAACCAATCCTGCCGGAGGCGGAACTGGTACGTACCTGAAGATCGGGCAGAGGTGCCGATGCTTGACAGTGTGTGCCTGTTCACTTGAGATGAGACCGTCCGAAGTTCAGAACGCCGCACTCGTGAATCTCAAACCTCAAGAAGCGCGTTTGGCTCCAAGGACTACTTGGCTGGCCTTCTTCCTGGTCCCATCCCTCCCCACATCCGACGATGCGCTGGATGCAGGAGCAATCATTGGACGGGCCGCAGCTGTGATGACTGCGGGGGGTGGTTTTGCTGCATTTTCAGCATATTTGGAATCTTGTTTTACTTCCTGAGGCACTGAAGCCAGGCATGCCCACTGGGCAGATCAAGGGTCTGATGGCACGTGGTGGCAAGCTAAGGCCTTTGCATGACACGGTCATAAGCTTCGGGGATGGACTGGAAGAGTGCGTTCTTCGGCCAGCCTTTGAGTCGCTTGGCTGAGACTAGTCTGTTGCACACTGCAGCTACCAGATACTTCCCCCAACCACCACTCTGCGCTCTAAAGGCATGCGGCCGCGGCGGATGCCTGTCTAAGAACCTCGGCCTGAACAGCACCACCCGTAGCTGGAATAAGGTAATTATGCGCCACGGTGTCCCTTGTCAAGGAACGCCCCCAAGACGGAGTATTGGTACCTGTATGACTTGCGCCGGATAAGAATGCATTGCATTGGATTGGTGCTGAAGCTCGATGTTGTGCAAACATTGCAAACACGTGCAAACATGCAAAGCTGAAGTTTCGTTCGTGGCAAAGGCCAGGGAAGCAGGATCGATTCTGGGCTACCGAATACGTGTTGTTGTTTGAGGAGCGCCACTACCTGTAGCGACTGTCGCGACGCTGCCATGCCTGAGCATAATGATGTCGGTAATGGTAACGATGGAGTTCGTACTTGTGGTCATGTTGCTGATGATGGGAGCCCCGTTGCCTAGCGGCACGATTTCTGCAGCCACGCATGCTTATTTGAAGTCGGTTGCAATGTCGGGACATCGAACAAAAGTGCATGCAAAGTGCTATTAAGCGCGAGCTCCTGTCGCCAAGGCCTGGGCAGTACGATGAGCATCGGGCCTTCCAACCAGGCTGACGGGCGCTGCGGGGAGCCTCGTGACGGACACAATGAAAGTGCGCAGGTGGTGGCCATTCAGAAGGGGCCCTTGATCGTTTGCGTGCGACAGGCCCCCGTGGCAGTCGTGCAGGCACACAACAGCTGCAGGCAGAACCAACGACGCCCTGTCTTTCGAACCCGAGCTTTGTTGGGTGCATGGCCGGAAAATGGGAAACTGGCTCAACATGGATGCTGCTTTCGTACTATGCACCCTGCAGGATACGGAAATGGACATGTTGTGCCAAGCATCCGGAGACTTGGATTTGTTGACAACCGGATCAGTGCACACAACCGGCTAGGATTAGCGGTCAGCCGTCAGCGCTTGAAAGGCGGTGTGCGGGTTCATGGAGATTGCGATGAGCCCTGTCCTCAAACACTGCACGAGTTCTGGACCGGCTCTTTGCGCTAAACATTTGGAATCAGCCGAGCTCTCTCATGATATCTCATGATTTATGTCAGCTCCGCGTCAGGTTCATGTATCACGTCATGCTGGCTTTGTTGGGGGAGGAGCAGTTCAAGGATTGGGAGGTGCCACTGCTGAAGGGGCACTTCACTTTGCAAGTGTCGCCCATTCAGCACCTGAAAGCTGAGGCTTCCCTGAGCGAGAAGCACGCCCTGTACAACTCCCAGCGCCCAACGGTTGGGAAACAACGAGGCGATATTTTCGCAGCTTGGCTAGACATTCTCACCCTGGATTCTGCAAGTTGCAGCATCAGTTCGTCGGAGCCAGCCTGCTTTGAGCACCGAGGTCAAAAAAGTTTGATATTCTTGCTGCTTGCTGCTTGGAGTGATGACGAACTGATTGCCGCAAGGATGGCAGATTCAACAAAAAGTGTGCGCTGCAAGCCACTTACCGGACGTCCCGAACGATGTCATTGGTGGCTTCGCCGCTGCTCTCTCTCTGTGGGCTGGGCAGATGAGCGAGCATGGGGCAACCAAGCAGGTCGAAACTGAGCAAAAGAGCAAGTTCAGCAGAACATAAGAACACGGGATCTGTGTCAAGACCACACAAGAGCACGTGTGACATGGAGTATATACGTGTTGTGTCTGCTTGTCTCCGTGTGGCAAACTCGACATGGCGGTTTAGATGAGCTTCCAGATTCCAGCGCAGAGAGCGCAGCCGCTCGGCAAACTGGTGGTTTAGAGTAGTATAACGCTGCTGTTAATTTTGGGGCATTTTGGGCCCAGCGACTGGCACGAAATCGTGCAAGAGGGCCTGGCAAAGCGCGGCTCAGTCCTCCATTGAGAGTTGGAGCTTGTTTGTCATCGGCTCCGGGATGACTTCAGGAGAACGAAGCGATTCGCAGAACCTTCACACCCCTTCCGCTCTGCCTGTTCCTTCGCTTGCTCGCACTAACGCACAATCTGTGGTTGTCTCTCCACATCTCGCTCACACTCTCACTCTCGCTCTCGCTCTCTCTCTTCTTGTCACCCGACAAGATTGAGGAGCGACTGCCGGAGCCCTTGCAGAAGGCTCACCAACATCCGTGATCGCAGCCCGCTCATCGAACCCGACGGCGAGTTTGCGGCCTCCTTGCTCTGCACCCGGCATACTTCCGCCACCTCGCGCGTGGTCCTTGATCAAATCTGCGAGAGGGAAGGCGGCAGGTGCGCAGAATCACTCCATATTGGTGGAACCCGACCACAAGCTCCAAGCGGCCCATGATTCTGCAGACCGGAGACCGTGTTCTGCACAAAAGCCACATGCTACACGCGGACATTCGGCACTTGCATGGCGGCATCACCATGCCTTGTGCACACGGGCCGCGCAAAGGCGAGTCACTTCAGTCAGTGGTCGAATATCTGACCTCGGAGAAGTGCTCGTGAGAAGAGCATCACGCCCCTACTTGCGGCAGGAGGCTACTGAGCAGTCTTTGGTCGCAGGCGCCCGCAGGCCACTTGACGGGAACTTGTGCACGTGAGATCTACCCATATTCTTTCCACGAGTCTTTCTGAGGAAGCCGTTCCAGGAGGGCAAACATGAGCTGCCTAGTCAGGCAAGATTCTTCCTCAAACCATCAACTGCCCCACTCCCCTGTTCAGGCTAGTTGTGTCTCCGTGCTTCGTGTGCTCCGACGAAAATGTGCTGGGGACCTTCCGTTCCAACGCACGCTTCTCCTCTGTTGTCAAAATCTGTTTCCCGTCACGAACCAGAACCTTGCGCCAGTGAATGAATGCTAGCAACAAAAACTTCGTCAAATGGTCTCTGAAAACCACTCTGTCGTTGCCCACTGAGGCTATGACGATAGGCATAGAGCGCAGCGCTTGACCCAAAGTCTGTTCAGATGTCCTTGGTGACATGAAGGAATGTTGGATGGTAGTACGCTGCAATATGCTGCAAACAACTCCTGCCACGATTGTTATCATTTGTTGCTCGTAGCAGTTTTCCTGTTCATGATCGCTTCTGTACTTCGTCTATGGCTGTTGCTGAGGCATGCTGAGGCCAGTGAGTTTAGAGTTGTCACCGATACATGACGAGAACAGCTGTGATGATTATGATACTATGATGGCTGCAAAGTTTACCAGTGATAATTGTGATAATTTTATCGTCACTATGTTTGGTGCCAGTGTTGATGGTACCATGGCGAATGTCACCAGGTTTTCCAGTATCCCCGTGCGCTCACCGACTCAAATCCGGTTATGCGAGAGAACAGACCACCTGCGAGGTTCCTTGGTCCTGTAGTCCGTGAGAGTTAGAGCCCTTCGTGCCTCAGACCACTTTGTATTGCAAGCCTGTGCGAAGCAATGCAGGAGAGAACAGAAAAGCGCATCCTGATTGCATTGAATCTCTCTTTTTGCGAGCCTCCCTTCATCCAATACCCATGCTTAGGCCTTCGTGTTCAATTTTTTGACGCGTTGCTTCTGCCACCCACTGAAGCAGAGCCAACCAATTACAACCTCTGGCGTCAATGCGAGGGGCCCCTTGCGCGGCACATTAGGAGACGCATTCACAGTAGGAAGAAATAAATAGGAATCCGAATTATCTGAGATTTTTTTTTCTTGTTTTTTTTTTTTTTTTTTGTTTTTGTGCTTTTTGCTTTCCTCTGCTTTTCTGCTTGCCTCGGCTTTTGTGCTTCTCTGTTTTTCTGCTTCTCCCCATTTCCGCTTCTCTGCTTTTCTGCTTTTCTGCTGCTGCTTCTTTGATTGTCTGCCTCGCTTTTTTCTTTTTAAGTTTTTGCTTGCAGCTCTTCCCTGCTTTAGTATTTTTTTGCTTTGTTTGTTTTTTTGATGTTTGTGCTTTTGCTTTCCTCTGCTTTTTCTGCTTCTATGCTTTTCTGCTTTTCCGCTTCTCTTGCTTTTCTGCTCTTCTGCTTCTCTGATTGTCTGCTTCGTTTTTCTCTTGTTTAAGTTTTTGCTTGCAGCTCTTCCCTGCTTTCGTATCTTTTTTTGGTTTTGTGCTTTTTGCTTTCCTCTGCTTTTGCTTTCCTCGGCTTTTCTGCTTCTCTGCTTTTCCGCCTCTCTTGCTTCTCTGCTTTTCTGCTTCTCTGATTGTCTGCTTGGCTTTTTCTCTTTTTAAGTTTTCGCCTGCTGCTCTTCCCTGCTTTGATTGCTTATTGTTTTTTCTTGTTGATTGCTGTCCTCTGCCTTTGCTTTCCTTTTGCTTTTCAGCTTTTGCGCTTCTGTGCTTCTCCGCTGCTTTGCTTTGACGCTTTGCTTTCGTACTATTACTATTTCTATTCCTATTACTATTACTATTATTATTATTGTTATTATTACAACAATAAGAGTATCTTCTCCACCACGCAAAAGGCAATCCCTTGCGAAATAAGCCCTCTTCGAAGGGGGCTCCCTCGTTGCAAATGGGGGGTGGCTGCCCCCCCAACCCCCCCCCAACCCCCCCCCCCAACCCCC
>BGNK01003149.1:1002-33118 GCA_003297005.1 Symbiodinium sp. clade A Y106 | reverse complement strand
CTGGGCGTGTATCCCCTCGCAAGGCGTACAGGAACACAGGCTCACAGGAGTCTCTTTTCCTACAGGCGCACAGCTGTAGTCAGTACTCTGCTAGAACCTTGAGCAACAGGCATAGATATGTGCAAGTGATACGTGAGACAGTAAATGCACCTGGATGTGTAACATCAGTGTTTCAACCAGGCACAAATTTAAAAACACGTAAACTGCATTGCCGTGGAGTCGGCAGTCTATGTTGCCTGTTATTGCCCAAGCGAATTAAGAGCGGAGTGATTGAGCTACTAATGTGACTTGTGAGAACTGTACTTGTCAAACCTGGAGACAGCTTGTTACAAAAGCAGAACACGCACAAGAAACAAAAGCGGATCTTCGTTCAAATCTCAGTTTTGAAAGATGCCCACATGGTCAGTTACCTCTCCAGAAGGAAANCTTGTTACAAAAGCAGAACACGCACAAGAAACAAAAGCGGATCTTCGTTCAAATCTCAGTTTTGAAAGATGCCCACATGGTCAGTTACCTCTCCAGAAGGAAAGCATACTGCACAAGATTGTGAAGTTTTTAGCCATTTTGGCTCAAGTCTCGGCTCGAGTTGGAAAGGGCGTTCTCTGACGGGCTCTTGAATTGATTGAGGGGCCTCGAGGTTTCAGTGCTACATCCCAATGAGTGAGCATGTGCAGCTGCCCCCGATTGGTGGTGGTGCTCCCCCTATTGCTTCTTCTGCTGCTACTGCTAGTGATGCCCGACATGCGAACGACATGAAGCCCGCTGACCTCCTGAAGTGTCAGCACTCAGCTAGGATTGCATCGCACCAGGGAGTGCTGGAGAACACGCGTGGCAGAGGTGAAAGAAGGGAGAGACAGGAGAGAGAGCACGAGGGAGAGGAGCCGTAGAAATGAACGCCCCGCTCGTCCTGACATCCGGGAAGTTCGTGAGCCTAGAGGATTGCTAGAAGGTGATCTAAAAAAGCCCAAGCTGGAGCATGACGGTGACCAGACAAAACATGCACACTCGAGAGATGAGGATGAACTCATGGACGCCAAAGGGCCGCCGGTCTTTGATCTGACGCAGCGTGATGATGATGATGATGATGGAAGTGGTGCTTTATGTTCTGATGGTGACGCAGTTTGGAAGGCCTCCAACCTGCAAAAGGAGAAAAGATTTGACTTCTCCCTAGCCGAGGGCCCCCCTAATGGCGGAGATATCATTGCACCCACACCACACCTTGGGCCTGCTCCCTCCACCCCCCTCACCCTGGTAGGCCAACACCAATCAGTTGCCCCACCGTGGATCTCGGATCTCCTTGAATCCATGGCAACCTTGCATCAAAAACAGGATAGAACCCATGCTGATGTTCTTGACTTTGGTAATGAGATCAAGAACCAGGCCCTGAGGCTCGATACCCTTGAAATAGGGATGAGAGACCACGCACAACTTCATGATGCGACCAAAGCTCGAATCGATGAGCTCGAGAAGCAAGTCCTTGTCCTGCAGCAAAGACAAGCCTCTAGGTCCCCGACTCCTACCCGTGGTCCTCCCTCGCCCCGTAGGCAATCCACCAGCCATCCCAGAAGCCCGAGATCACCGCACTTCGCTCGAGACGAACAACCGGAAACAGACGACCTGCAGGTTGTGGTTGGGGGATGGACAGACGCCCGTAAGTCAGAAGCCTTTGAGGAAGTCAAGCACATGCTGTCCAACATTGGACATCCCAGCTGTTGGTCCGATCTATGGGCCCCTTCGTCGCGCACAAACTTTGTGCGCATTACACTTTCGTTCCCAGATGAGAATGCACACATCTCGCAGTTGCTCACGTACCAGAACTCAATCATTGCTGCCCTTAAATCCAAATCCTTCAGGAGCGGCATTGAGGGACAGTCGAGCTGCAAGTTGTGGGCAACTAAGAATAAGAATCCTGAAGAGAGAGCGCGAGTACGCGCCTGCGTATTAACGAAAGTGTTCTTTGAGACCCTTCCTGCTTTTGAAGGACAAAAGGTCGCGGATCCTGAAATCGTCTGGCAAGGGAGAGTCTTCCTGAATCATGTTCAAGTCCTTCATCACATTGACAAAAAGGACCCAGCTGCTGGGGATTGCTTCTTGCCGGATAACAAAGGGAATCATATGGAGTGGTTCATCAGTGCGTCGGCCTTTCATGAGGCAACTAACAGACCATCTGAGTCCTTACAGGAATGCTACGCCCAGTATGGAAGCAACAGTGCAAGATCTTGATGACACCGAACACGGTGCAGTTTCACGCCGTCAGCTGGAACTTACAGGGAAAATCCCTGAAAGACCTGCAGAACTGTTGGGATAAGGTTCAACTTGAGGGTCTAGATGTCCTAGGTCTCCAGGAGGTAGGTGGGTTCGCATCACAAACTGAACCCTGGAAATTGCATGACTTACGAATGGATAATGATTGGGGCTTCTACGTCTCCAATTTCCCAAAAACCCACCACTCCGTAGCTCTGGGGTTCCCTGCTAGACTCCTGCCTTACGTTACTGAGGTTGTTGTCTTATCCGCCGGGATTGGGGCCATAATTAAACAGGATTCTGTGAAGCGCTTCTTCGTAAGTGCCCATCTCCCGCATGGTCAACGGACAGACTGCGTTGATCAATGGTTGAAGTTCCAGAATGAACTGGATGACTTCTTGCATGGGAGACGATTGCATGACCCCCTAATTATATGCATTGATGCCAATTATGAATTAGGTGCTGCAGAATTAACAACCGATGCCAGCTCGTGTGATGAGAGGAGTTCGCTCAGCAATCTACTGGTCAGATCCCATGGACTAGAATTCTGGCCCCCTGACTCCTTCACATGGAGTAATACTAGGGGTTCTACCTCTAAGATCGATTATGTCCTTGCTTCTCAACCTCTGGTTTCCTACTCCTCATTCAGGGTGGTTCCTGACTCTGATAAGATCTTGGGGTCTGATCATCGAGCTGTGCTGCTGACCCAGACTCTACGCCCACACGCTGGTTCGAAGCCGCGAAAGCCTGGTCGTCATAGAAGTGGTAAATGGTCTGTGAATACTAAGCTTGCTGTTGCAGCCTGTAATGACCTTGCCTCAGACCTAGACCTGTCGATGCAGGACCTTACCATGTCGTCCCTTTCCTCGACGTGCCAACGAGCCTCTTATCGTGATGGGTCGTGCCGGTACAGGGATCCCCCAGAGATTAGAGCCCTAATTCATGAACGCAAGCTACTGCGAGGCACTGCTGCTAGAGACCTGGGTAGACAGATTGTTCAAAAAAGGGCAGTTGCTAAACAAAAGTGGCTAACAGAAATCCTTGACGTGGAGCTGCGGGAGACTACAAAGCAATCTCTTACTTCAAACGGCGTCAATCCTCTTTAGTCACTCACTGTAACTACCTTACTAGGGCTGGCGGGCGTACTCAGGCTCTATGTGAACTTCGTAATTTCTATCGGCCTAAGTACACTCCTCCTGATCCTCGTCCTAAGAATATGGCTATTGAAGAGTGGAGATGGCAAGTAGGACCGACCCTCGCCCCTAGGCTTTTCACACATGAGGAAATTGATGGCGTCCTAGCCACGTGCAGAAGAGGCAAGTCTTGTGGTTCTGATGGAGTTAGCTATGAATTCCTTCAGATTGCCATGCAAACTGACCTACGAGATCACCTTGTGGATTACTTTAACGGTGTCCTCCTAGGATTACATCAGATACCCCAAGAGTGGCTCGTATCCAGGCTTACCTTCATCCCTAAGACCGTTGCCCCCCTTTCCCCTAAAGACCTTCGCCCTATTGTTTTATCCTCTGTACCTGGTAAAGTTTTCACGAAACTTCTCCTCTATCGCCTCCGCGCTCACTTCCCGCAGATGATAGCAGGTCAACTTAGCAGCATTCCGGGTGCTCAGACTCTTGAAGGTTCCTGTTCCCTTCAGCAATGTGTACGATTGTCCAATGAGTATGCCTTGCCCCTAGTCATTGCCAAACTAGACATTGCTAGCGCATTTGATCACCTAGATCACCTCGCTATCAGTAAATTCTTTCGCTTACTTGGGCCGCATCGTGAAGCTGAAATCCTCTTACTCATTATGACCTATTCTTCGGTCCTACTGAGTATGGCGGATTGCGAATGGACCCAAGACATTGATAGGGGCGTACTTCAAGGCTCGTCCTATAGTGCTGAAGTCTTTGCCAGAACCGTAGACTACTTCCTTGGGGATCTGATCAAACAATGGCAGCTGACAGAATCCACCTGGATAAGAGCTGACGTTGGAGGGGTTGAAGTTAAGCTCTTCAACATACTCTTCGCAGATGATCTCATCTTATTGGCTACCAGCTGTGCTCAGCTCCAAAGAATGCTGATCCAGGTGCGAGACTGTCTTGCAGTAATCGGACTATCATTATCCCTCAAGAAATGTCAGGTCCTAGCGGCTCCCTTTGTGCATAATTGTCCAAGGGATGGTGCGGTCAGCGAAAATACAAATATGTCCCCGGTGGCTTGGGTGTGGGGTTGACCAGGCTCACTTGGTGGTATTTTACATTTTCGTTTGAAATTCGGTTACTGAAATGTGAAACACCTCTGGAATGGCATCGATTCACGTGGTTGCACCAGCTTCGTTTTTTTCTTGGATGGCATCCCTCGAAACAGTTGCNCGAGAAGCCCGCACTTCTTCGGAGAATGCAGTTGGGGATGCTCCCGCTATCCCCGCTTGTTTGCGCAGGTCAGCGGTCACGGAGCACTTCGAGGACTCCGACGGTGAAGGACCAGGTGCACCTTCACAGCCAGCCGCGGATGAACTTGCGTCTGAGGCGCCCCCAGCATGGCTTGAGACACCGAAAGAGGCGTCCCCGCAGGAGGCTGTTCCGGCACTAGTGCGGATCCCGGTTAAGGCCAAGGCTGCATAATTGTCCAAGGGATGGTGCGGTCAGCGAAAATACAAATATGTCCCCGGTGGCTTGGGTGTGGGGTTGACCAGGCTCACTTGGTGGTTTTTTACATTTTCGTTTGAAATTCGGTTACTGAAATGTGAAACACCTCTGGAATGGCATCGATTCACGTGGTTGCACCAGCTTCGTTTTTTTCTTGGATGGCATCCCTCGAAACAGTTGCGTGTCCGACTTAGTTTTTTGTTTTGCCTGTCGTGACATTGAAACCTGCGTCATGGAATCTTCAAGTATTGAAAATCGTTAAAATTCTTCAGCTTCGTTGTTCCAGCGTTTCCGTGTACTTTTTCGTGGTTGATCAGGATAGGACACCGTGCCCGATTCTGTATTTTCCTGCTGTTGTCTTAAAAACCCTACCCCTAAACCATATAGACCTCTACATTCCTCATGATTGCATTCAGGTTTTCGATTCAACGTTTTCGGAAGGCAAATTTGGTGGGGGATACAGCATCTGTCACATGTATGCATCTGCAGTCGATCTTTGCATAGAGTGCTTGACTACAGTAGTGTGCCAGACATGTGCTTTTGCAACTTGCTCAGAAGATTTCAGAGAGACAACCCATCCGGGACCCACCCAAAGAACTATAATGCTGAGCGGGGCTGTGGCAGACCAGATCACCTTAGAGAACTTGACTTTCAGATTTATTTTCTAGATTTAGGATTTATTTTAGCATGTTGCGCCTCCTCGAATACCTGATGCCGTTACTCGGGTTATGCGTTCTCGGGCGAGTCTCAAAACGGACGAGTGATGTGGAGTGGAGCCGACCGGTGCTCATGACTCAGACATCATGGTTTGCAAGACTTGTGCAGAAACATCAGCTACAAGAGTGGCTGGTGAACCGACGTGATGAGAAGGACAGGGCAGCAGTCACGGGGCAGTGTGAGTGCGAGATATTGGTGGAGGTCGGAGACGGCCGTGTCTACGACGGCCCACTAACACCGTGGAACGAAGAAGAAAACCTTCTGTGGGAGCATTTAGGCAGGCCATGTGCTGCAAGGTCGCTCAACATCAGACACAGCATCGTGCTGCAGCGCCCCGTGCTTGTGCAACGGCCTTCGCAGCTGAAGGTACCAATCTGGAGTCCTTCAGTCCCGGCATCAAGTGTGCAGGTCCGTGGTGTCGTGCCTCCGGGCGCAGGCGCATGTTTAGATGCAGCCGGCGTTTGCAATGCCTTGAATGTTTCAGCTGAGCAACTGAATCAGTTCTTGCAGGNTGTTTAGATGCAGCCGGCGTTTGCAATGCCTTGAATGTTTCAGCTGAGCAACTGAATCAGTTCTTGCAGGCCCCGGTTTGCTTGGCAATCCCACCCATCCTTCTCAAGTTGATAAAAAAGGGGCCTGGAACACAGTCATGCTTATGGCCAAATGGCACCAACGTCGCAGAGGGGATGCCTATCACGTGTTTGCCCAGGCTTTGGATTTAGCAACATGGCACCAGCTCATGAANAAAAAAGGGGCCTGGAACACAGTCATGCTTATGGCCAAATGGCACCAACGTCGCAGAGGGGATGCCTATCACGTGTTTGCCCAGGCTTTGGATTTAGCAACATGGCACCAGCTCATGAAATCGTCGGGTCTCTTAGAGAATCACGTTGCACCTCCCTCATTGCCACTGTCCCAGACGGATGCTACCAGATTGGCCATGAATTTGCAGTGCTGGGCTCCTGACATCTTGGCAGGCAATACCGCTTTGGATGAGGAGGAATTGTCAGTCATAAAACTGCGTCTCGAAGAGTTTGTAGTGAAACTGCAGAGCTTTGCTGGACCCGTTTGTTTAGCAACCTGCAGCCGCCAGAAGACCCATAGCCATGACCAAGTGGTGCACGCCCTTTGTAGCAGCATGAAACTGAGAAACAAGAGCGAGTTAGCGCCCATGCTGCAAGAAGCTTTAGGCCACATGTTTCCAGGTCTGAGCGCTGACATGAACATTCGGATTCCGTCAGGCCCCACACTTTCCCGGAGGCAGCTCCAGGTGGATGCAGCGTTGTCATGCTACTGGCGGAATTTTTTTCAGGAGCACACCGGACCTCTTTACATGTGGGCGGACTCCTCGCCACAAGGAGGAGTGGATTGGTTGCTGTCGATTGTATCTTTTGTGAAACAGGATAGCTTGGCAGAACTAGTTTCAGCTGCATCGTATTTGCAGGAATCCACAATGCATTTCCAAGCAGCTGTTGCGGCGGATGACAAAGACAACATGCTAGAGATAGCACGGAAGCGGCATGAATGCGGCATGAAGGTCAAATCCACCCTCAGGCTGCACAGGCAGATTCCCATGGCATTAGGTCATGCTTGTGCATCTTTGGAGCACAAAGTAAGATGCATGTGCCGGAAGTTGTATGCAGAGAGCCAGTCCCTAAGCTCACTCAGGCAGCTGTTGAGTCGTGTCCGGAGCATGACAACGGACATGGGAACTGAGATGGGCATCCCCGACTTCGAAGGTGCAAGCGTTGACAGTGTGCTTCCGGATTTCATGTTGGAGCCGGAACTCGTGAGTGAGGAGGGTNGACAACGGACATGGGAACTGAGATGGGCATCCCCGACTTCGAAGGTGCAAGCGTTGACAGTGTGCTTCCGGATTTCATGTTGGAGCCGGAACTCGTGAGTGAGGAGGGTCCTTTGCTCGAGGCAAGCGCCGATGCTGCAGCAAGCTCTGGCCACATTCTCCCAGAAACACTTCTAGTTCCGGGCATCCTTCACGTGGTGCACAATATGACCAAGGAGGTAGACGGCACTNTCCGGAGCATGACAACGGACATGGGAACTGAGATGGGCATCCCCGACTTCGAAGGTGCAAGCGTTGACAGTGTGCTTCCGGATTTCATGTTGGAGCCGGAACTCGTGAGTGAGGAGGGTGCTTTGCTCGAGGCAAGCGCCGATGCTGCAGCAAGCTCTGGCCACATTCTCCCAGAAACACTTCTAGTTCCGGGCATCCTTCACGTGGTGCACAATATGACCAAGGAGGTAGACGGCACTNGGCAAGCGCCGATGCTGCAGCAAGCTCTGGCCACATTCTCCCAGAAACACTTCTAGTTCCGGGCATCCTTCACGTGGTGCACAATATGACCAAGGAGGTAGACGGCACTTTGTCTTTTTGGGATGGGTTTTTGCCGGGGTTTAGGGGCATAGCTAAACTTCTACATCGCCAAGATCTTCGCCAGCGTCTCATCGCTTCTATCCAAGAGACCCCCTACGCCTGGCTTCAGTCATCTTTTCAGAAGGGTCTTGCTGCCCCTGCAGAGTGGAGGTGGGGCACGGTCACGGCCATCGCACCGCACATCCTCTCGCTCAGATCCGCTCTGCGAGCGACTTGGCACCCAGGTGTTTTCGGAGCCATGCACAATGAAGAAGCTGAAGGCGGCCGTGAGGGTGCGCCACTCCAGGTTGATGATATAACGGCTGCCGTTCGAAGCAAGAAATGGTGGCTGCAGCTTGAAGTTGTGTGTCAGCTTAACCAGTTCGGCGATGAGTTCTCGTCATGGGCTGAGGGCTGTCAGTGCCATGTGTGGCTGCAGCCTACTCGCACTTCGGCGCCGCACTTGCGTAGGGAAACTGTCAGGTCACAGGAGGCAGAGCATCTGAATGCAGCTAGACGNTCATGGGCTGAGGGCTGTCAGTGCCATGTGTGGCTGCAGCCTACTCGCACTTCGGCGCCGCACTTGCGTAGGGAAACTGTCAGGTCACAGGAGGCAGAGCATCTGAATGCAGCTAGACGGTTGCTTGGTTTAAGTGCTTCGGACGGAGGGGATGGTTTTGGATTCTTGTGCCCCTTGGCTGGTCGTAGAGCGCCAGAATTGGCTTGTGGCGCAGCCAGGGATCATTTTCAATTTTCAAGAGGCAGTTGCAAACCAAACGAATCAGATCCGCCAGGCTGGTGTCGACATGGAAATGGACATGGAGGACATCCAAGAAGTGCTTGAAGATGTGTCACATGCAACGGCAGCCATGCAAGCGTACGTTGCTCAGAAGCTTCAGTGCTGGGATGTGTTGCCTTGGAAACTGTGCGGGTTGGGGCATAGCAATTTAGCTAAGTCTAGGCAGTGCGCAGCTGCTTGCTTGGAGCTGTTCCGGGCTTCCCCGCAGCAGGAGAGGTTGCACCACAGAATCACATGGAAGTATTTGCGTGAAGGTTGCCAGACACGTGCACAGCTTGAAGCGTTCATCGCAGGAACGCCCCTGTCTGATCTCGCCCTTGACTCTCTAGACCACAAACTTGACAAGTTTGTGCCGACGGTGGAACGTATCCAGGAGGGCGACCACGCCATAGTGCACCGCATGGTTCATTACAAACAGGTTTCGGGCCCTTTTGTAGCTTGTTCCTTGCGTGTTCCTGAAATTCGCTCTTTGCTGAAAGTTCCTGTCGAGTCTTCTGCGTTCTTGAGCTGTTTTTCCNCATGCAACGGCAGCCATGCAAGCGTACGTTGCTCAGAAGCTTCAGTGCTGGGATGTGTTGCCTTGGAAACTGTGCGGGTTGGGGCATAGCAATTTAGCTAAGTCTAGGCAGTGCGCAGCGGCTTGCTTGGAGCTGTTCCGGGCTTCCCCGCAGCAGGAGAGGTTGCATCACAGAATCACATGGAAGTATTTGCGTGAAGGTTGCCAGACACGTGCACAGCTTGTTCGCAAGTAGCGTCCAACGCCCCTGTCTGATCTGCGGGAACTGAGAGATCTGGTGTTTGAACTCAAGTTTGTGCCGACGGTGGAACGTATCCAGGAGGGCGACCACGCCATAGTGCACTGCATGGTTCATTACAAACAGGTTTCGGGCCCTTTTGTAGCTTGTTCCTTGCGTGTTCCTGAAATTCGCTCTTTGCTGAAAGTTCCTGTCGAGTCTTCTGCGTTCTTGAGCTGTTTTTCCNTGTAGCTTGTTCCTTGCGTGTTCCTGAAATTCGCTCTTTGCTGAAAGTTCCTGTCGAGTCTTCTGCGTTCTTGAGCTGTTTTTCCGAAGTGGAAAGCATGGACAACATCGCCAAACGGTTTGGCTTCTACAAGCATCCTCAGTGGCAGCAGGCCGTACACGAGAAGCATTCCAAGAAAAAAATGATCACTCTTGCGGGTTTGATGATGTATTCAATGGACATAGATTCCCAATTCGGCAAGATGCAATCTGTCAAGAAAGCCCGGGAGAAGCGAGCCAGGGAGCGAGATAAGGTCCGTCAGGAGTGGAGTCAGCAATTTGAGAGGAAACGGGCTTTTTCCTTGGAAGCCTTGCAAGAGGTGGCCATGTCTGACCACTTGCAGGGGGAGTTGCAGATCGGTCGGTTGTATAGTCTGCCAACGGGGGCAGCAGCAATAAGTTCACTGCAAAGCAGGCTCGGCCCTGTGCACTTGCGGCAAGACAGGCCGCAGCCTGCACTGCCTGATGCAAGGCCGGATGAGGTGCTAGCTTTGAGTTCTGATGTTTTTGAATTTCCGGCAGCCGAAGCCGGCGATGTGGTGATGGCAAGCAGCCACCCCGAACAGCCGGAACATCGAAGCAAGCAGGTCCGTGACACCATCTTTTGGCGGCTGACTTGCGCCAAGCCCAGCAAGCACAAACTGATGCGTCTTCCCGCAGCATCTGCTGGGCGCCTGTCCCAACATGACTTTTGCGTTACCTTGCATCGCTGCCTCGACATCCCAGGGGAGGGGATTCGGCTTGTAGAGATAGAGCCAGCAAGCAGCGAGGGAGCAGGCGGCTTTGCAACAGAAGCTGTAGGAGTCATGTCCGTGTTTCGAGCAGACATGTCAGAGGTGCGTGACAGCATGCTGCAGTGGTCTTCTAGGAAAGACCTGTCGTTCACCCTTGCCACTTGTGAGGACATCCTGTCTCGNGTAGGAGTCATGTCCGTGTTTCGAGCAGACATGTCAGAGGTGCGTGACAGCATGCTGCAGTGGTCTTCTAGGAAAGACCTGTCGTTCACCCTTGCCACTTGTGAGGACATCCTGTCTCGAACCATGTTGAATGTGCTGAACGATCTTGTGGTTGCCAAGGCTTTTCCTTCGACGGAGGCACGTGGCCAGCTGGTCGTAGGCTCTGCCGACATGGAAAAGTTGCAGTGTCTGGAAACACTTCGGCAAAGAGGTATGGTTTCAATGCTGTTCCAAGAGGAAGGCCAGAGGTCTTATGCATTNCGTGGCCAGCTGGTCGTAGGCTCTGCCGACATGGAAAAGTTGCAGTGTCTGGAAACACTTCGGCAAAGAGGTATGGTTTCAATGCTGTTCCAAGAGGAAGGCCAGAGGTCTTATGCATTCACCTTGTTGGGGGCGCAGAGCTTGCGACATTTGCGCCAATGCACGGCCCCGGCCCGCTTCTTCAAGTCGCCTTCTGAGCTTGCAGATATCCCAGCCGTGGAGTGGCAGTACTGCACCACATGGGAGTTGCTGACTTTGTTGCAGCACTCCGGATGGCAATTACGGCAAGCACCTGTGGCAAAGCNGTCGCCTTCTGAGCTTGCAGATATCCCAGCCGTGGAGTGGCAGTACTGCACCACATGGGAGTTGCTGACTTTGTTGCAGCACTCCGGATGGCAATTACGGCAAGCACCTGTGGCAAAGCCTTTGAATATTGAGCCATTGCCACCCCACACAGCTGAAGCGCTTGCAGACGGCAACTTGCTGTGGTATGTTCGAGGTCTTTCCTTAGATAAGAGTAAAGCGTACATGTTGTCCCTGCTAANTTGAGCCATTGCCACCCCACACAGCTGAAGCGCTTGCAGACGGCAACTTGCTGTGGTATGTTCGAGGTCTTTCCTTAGATAAGAGTAAAGCGTACATGTTGTCCCTGCTAAAATCCAAAGAACTCTTTGAGAAGTCTACCCTTGCAGAGCTTCATCACTGCCAGCCCATAAGGTATTATGAGAAAGTGCTAGAAGGATCCTCGGATGGAACGGTCACACGCCTGAGCCTTCAAGACAAGGAAGCAGTTCCCATTTTGTCCCTGGATGTAGCCGAAGACTTTCTAAGCGAGCAGCCTGCCAAAGCTCCGCCGCCCGTGCCCAGGCGTCGTCGTTCGCAGAAAGCATCAGAGACAATGGCTCCAGACACGGGGCCAGCACAGGACGACAGGACCGATGCCAAGAAGTCGCAGGTTCAAGATTTGCTTGACATGTTCGAGGAGTGCGAGTCCCAAGCTCACACCAGTGACGAGGATGAGCGAAGCCTTGCTTTGGAGTCTCTCAGCCTANACCGATGCCAAGAAGTCGCAGGTTCAAGATTTGCTTGACATGTTCGAGGAGTGCGAGTCCCAAGCTCACACCAGTGACGAGGATGAGCGAAGCCTTGCTTTGGAGTCTCTCAGCCTAAGTGAACTCGAAGAATATGAACCATCCCCTGCTGACCCCGAGCCCGTTATTGCAGCACCGTCCGTGTTGGCAGAGAGTGACGAGTATCGTGACTTCTTGCAACAGGTGGGGGATAGACTCATNGGACCGATGCCAAGAAGTCGCAGGTTCAAGATTTGCTTGACATGTTCGAGGAGTGCGAGTCCCAAGCTCACACCAGTGACGAGGATGAGCGAAGCCTTGCTTTGGAGTCTCTCAGCCTAGGCCTAAGCGAACTCGAAGAATATGAACCATCCCCTGCTGACCCCGAGCCCGTTATTGCAGCACCGTCCGTGTTGGCAGAGAGTGACGAGTATCGTGACTTCTTGCAACAGGTGGGGGATNGAACTCGAAGAATATGAACCATCCCCTGCTGACCCCGAGCCCGTTATTGCAGCACCGTCCGTGTTGGCAGAGAGTGACGAGTATCGTGACTTCTTGCAACAGGTGGGGGATAGACTCATGGCATCAGCAGGTGACCCAGTCGTGCCTATGGGGAGCCCCGCAGATGGGAGCTTTGTGAATGACCCAGTCATGCCAGCGGGGAGTTCTGCCAGTGACACAGTCCTGCCAGCGGGAAGCTCCGCCAGTGACTCAGTGCTGCCAGCGGGAAGCTCCGCCAATGACCCAGTGCTGCCAGCGGGAAACTCCTCCAATGACCCAGTGCTGCCAGCGGGAAGCTCCGCCAGTGACTCAGCACCGCCAGCAGGAAGCACTGGCCCTGCGGTGGCTGACGCAAGCCGTGATGGGCCGGGACGTGGTGCAGGCACAAGTGGAAGCAGGGCAACGGAGCCCGACTCTTTCAGCTGGGGCCAATTTCGCATGACTTTCGTTTCGGCAGAGAAGCGGCCACCATATGGCCTGTGGCAGGCGACGTGCCGCTACCATGCCAAGAATGACACTACAGGGTGCAAGAAAAGCATGCAACTCGGCAGCGGTTCGGATGCCAAAGACACCTGCAAACGGATGCTCATGTTTTGGTGCTTGCAAGCACCAACACATAGGACCAAGTTAGGCCACAGTGCGGTTGCCTTGACGCCCTCGGATGCTTTGCCCTTGGAGATCTTGAACAGCAGGCTCTCAGAGTTGCCGGCGCCGCCGGCTGTCGTGCAGACGGATGAGGAAATTAATGCAGCGAGTCACGGGCCTGAACGAGGCACGAGGGCTGTGGCGAAAAGCAAAGCCAAGAGCAAGGCAAAGGGCAAGGCCACAGCTAAACCCAAAGCTGGCAAAGCCAAGGCTAAGAGCAAACCTTCTGCGGCCCCTGCCCCTGCAATGGGGGAGGACGAGGCTGCGAGTGATCCGGAGTCTTCCAGTTCTTCGAGTTCATCCGACTCCGATTCTAGCTCTAGCTCCAGATCCAGCGGCGAAGACCACCTCTCCTCGGATTCCTGAAGCCAAAAAAGCCTTGTGCATTTTGGGTGGGTTGTGTCGGTTTCTTGAGAGCTCTTCTACGAGCCTGCAGGATGACAGGTTTTGCCTTGGTAGTTTGCCTTTTGCTGAAGTCCAGTTAGGTCTGGTAACGTCTGTCAAAGCTTNGGGTGGGTTGTGTCGGTTTCTTGAGAGCTCTTCTACGAGCCTGCAGGATGACAGGTTTTGCCTTGGTAGTTTGCCTTTTGCTGAAGTCCAGTTAGGTCTGGTAACGTCTGTCAAAGCTTGCTCTTGAACTTTGCTGAACCAGCTTTCCTCATCCCAGACTGCATTTGAAGACGATTATAGACTTTTTGCCTGCTGCTGCAACTTTGCTCAGGGTTCATCGCAGTCTTCGTCTTTGGGCTTGCATGTTAAACTGTTGTCCTGGAACAGAAGCATGTGTAGCACNTTTGAAGACGATTATAGACTTTTTGCCTGCTGCTGCAACTTTGCTCAGGGTTCATCGCAGTCTTCGTCTTTGGGCTTGCATGTTAAACTGTTGTCCTGGAACAGAAGCATGTGTAGCACCTGACAGTCGTTGTTGCAGTCATGTCTACAGGAACATACTAGGGGCCCCTCATCGTCTTGCTCCAGTGTAGGCAAGGCCATGGCAGATCGTGGCCGTGGCCGGCGGCGAGACTGGTCGGGACAGTCTTGGAGTGATAATTCCTGGCAGCAATGGCCTGGAAGTTCCTGGGAAGGGTGGCAGCCCTGTCAGTGGCAGCACAACAATGGCTGGCAACAGTGGCAACAGTCTGACCACTGGGGCCGTGGCCGTGAGACTGAAGACAGACAAGCTGTTGCCCCAAGGTGGGGCCGAGGCCGTGGAACTAACAAAAGCAAGGGGCGAGGCCGAGGCCGCTGGCCCAAGGAAGGTCGATGTGAACGACGCAGCAAGGAAGCTAAAAACCTTCGCCAAGTTCGCGGTGCTCTTCGCAGACGTCTTTGGAACAATGCTCAAGCCGAGGCCGCGGTTCAGGCGGACGGAGAAAACAAAGCAGGAGATGCAGAGCTGGCAGAGGCTTTGGCCATGGCTGAGGTCGCGGAAGCAGCAAGCAGCAACCGTCAGGAGTCTTCGGAGTCGGAAGACTGTGCAGAGCCGGATCCTGAACTTGATGTTGATTCAGGTTCATCTGCCAGCTCCGCTTCAAACCATGCGGGTGGCTCCGCTGCGGGTAGCGCCGCTGGCTGGATGAGAAGAACATGGTGAAGCAACCGGCTTCCCTTGCGGGTAGCCCCGCTGACAACAAGGAGATCGATGCCGAGATGGGTGCCAGCAAGTCTGGTTCGTCTCATGAGTCAGATGAGCGAGATGAGCCGCTCAGCCCTACTTCCCCTGCGAACAGCCGTTGCGGGTAGCCCCGCCGAAGTTGCAGACGCCCGATTCCGCCCGATTCCAGCAGCCTCAGAGCTTTTTCTTAGAAGAGTTTCACCTTTGCACCCAGTGGCCGACTGCACATGGTACAGATGCAAAAAAGCCTCAGGACCCCCGCGGCCCAACGAGCAGAGCCCAAGGTCGTTTTCAGGGCCGGGAGGTCAAAATACAACAGGTCAAGTGGGAGGTGGCTCGGGGTGGTTCGGGTTGTGGTTCGCGGTGGTTCGGGGTGGTTCGGGTTGTGGTTCGCGGTGGTTCGGGGTGGTTCGGGTTGTGGTTCGGGGTGGTTCGGGTGGTGGTTCGGGGTGGTTCGGGTTGTGGTTCGGGGTGGTTCGGGTTGTGGTTCGCGGTGGCTCGGGGTGGTTCGGGTTGTGGTTCGCGGTGGCTCGGGGTGGTTCGGGCTCGCCTGTCAGTGCTTCCGATTGCAGACTGCCAGGTTTTAGGCCAGAAATGCACAGCAATGCATCCTTTTGTGCGATTTGCACNCTCGGGGTGGTTCGGGCTCGCCTGTCAGTGCTTCCGATTGCAGACTGCCAGGTTTTAGGCCAGAAATGCACAGCAATGCATCCTTTTGTGCGATTTGCACAGCCGGCAACCTTTTTTGTCCGATTTTGCACCTTTTTGTGCGATTTTGGTTTTTTTTTGTGAGTTTGGGTAATTTCTCGCGAAACCCGGCCTTGGTTGGCAAGGCTGGGTTTTTCTGAAGCGCCCCCAGCTCCAAAGTCCGCAAATCCACCGCACCACGAGATTCATCANTTTTTTTTGTGAGTTTGGGTAATTTCTCGCGAAACCCGGCCTTGGTTGGCAAGGCTGGGTTTTTCTGAAGCGCCCCCAGCTCCAAAGTCCGCAAATCCACCGCACCACGAGATTCATCACTTGTATTGTTGCTGTGACATTGGCTCTGCAAGAGTGCAAGAGTTTTCCGATGTCTTCCGTGTTGCATGACAGCTGACATATGGTGCTACAGTCTTGCATATATATTATTCGGGCAGGGAATGGCGTAGAAAACATTGTCAGGACTTTGCACAATCTTTGGGCCAGCGGCCAGCATGATGTTGCAGCTGGATTGCGAGCCCACTGTGTCTGACACGGAATCAAGAAAGGCGGTGGGCGATTTTGTCAAAGCCACAGTCAGCGGGAGGCTCGGGCCGTACCAGCAGCACATGCAGCTGGAGGGGAAGCTTCCAGGTGCAACTTGTGCTGTTGAGTCTATGTCTTGGCCTTTACATGATCTGGTAAGCTTGGAGAAGCAGGGAGAAAAGTACTTTGGTAGCAACCTAGCAGCAGCAGCTTGTCAACGAATCCTGGAGGGCGTGGTTTTGACCACAGATTACAGCGGCATCGGCTGCCCCGAGGAGGCATTCCATCATGTGGTTAGTGCTTGCAAAGCCTTTGCAGGAAGTTTGGGCGAGACGGTGCCAGAAGATGCTACCTTTCGTTGCCTGCGTGGTGGTGATGTCGCCATGCACTGTCGTCAGGTGCTTCTGAAGCATGCAGGAACGTTTCGACCCATGTGTGTGCACTGCGACATCATGGAAAGGTGCCCTAAGAAGTTGCTGCGTCCCATGACAAATTTTCACAAGCGAGCTGTGGCAACCGCCGAGAAGCAGGTTATGGCGGGGAAGCACAAGGAGGGTGCTGTCAGGCAAGAGCTTGGTCGCAGCACAGTTCGCAAGATAAGCAAATTCATGTTGGATGTGCAAGAGACCGAGAAGACATCGGTACTTGGCNCAAAGCCTTTGCAGGAAGTTTGGGCGAGACGGTGCCAGAAGATGCTACCTTTCGTTGCCTGCGTGGTGGTGATGTCGCCATGCACTGTCGTCAGGTGCTTCTGAAGCATGCAGGAACGTGTCGACCCATGTGTGTGCACTGCGACATCATGGAAAGGTGCCCTAAGAAGTTGCTGCGTCGCATGACAAATTTTCACAAGCGAGCTGTGGCAACCGCCGAGAAGCAGATTATGGCGGGGANTTATGGCGGGGAAGCACAAGGAGGGTGCTGTCAGGCAAGAGCTTGGTCGCAGCACAGTTCGCAAGATAAGCAAATTCATGTTGGATGTGCAAGAGACCGAGAAGACATCGGTACTTGGCATGTGTGCTGTCCACAACAAGAAGTGCCCGGTCATCGTTGACACACCTGTTGACTTCGCAGGCTTGCGTGTTCACGTCGCTAGGGTGAACTGCTATGACTGGAGCAGCATGGGCAGCTCGCAAAAGTGGCTGGGTGAAAGCATGCCCATCTTCATGGAATGGGCCCGTGAACGACTTCTGTCCTTGGAGGACATGATCATCGTCGAGTGCGTCATTGGCTTTGATTCTGATATGTTGGGCGAGCTGTTCCGTGACTCTTACAATTTGGAAGTGTTGCGAGTCTCCCCTACCTTATTTGGAGAGCCAGTTGAGCGTCAGCGCAAGTACATGATCCTCCTAAAGAAAGACAAGCTTCGATGGCTTCCAGAAGTAGCCCAGTATGGGGTTGAACATGCTTTCTGTCGTTTGTTTGCAAGGACCATGCACTTGTCGGGCCAGGAGAAGTTCAGGGCTCCCGAGCATGAAATCCAGGAGCACAGGTTCGACGTTGCAGCAAAGAAGCAGATGCCAAAGTACGATGCGAGAGGACGGGAGTGGAGCTTCTTCCATTTGGCAACAAGGGCTATTCAGGGGAACATTTCAGCTCATGAAAAAGCTCTGGAAGCCCGCATTGGATCTGATGCCGACAGAAGCCATTGGATCGTGAACCTCAGGCAAAAGCCGCTCTTCACTCCGGCCAAACAATTCATTGTGCCTGCCCTGCTGCGTTCTTCCAAACTCTGGCTGTTTGGACTGAGGCGGTGGCCGCTGCCTTTGGAGTTGCTGGAGGTCCAGGGCTGGAACATATGGGGGGGCAAGCCTGGGGTCACTGAGATCATTGGCGCTTCAAACAGCTCGAGTGGGTCCAAGCCGGAGACCGACCCGCAGGAATTCCGGTGTGAGTTTGTGGAAGCCTTGCGAAGCCTCCCAGACAAGCACATCTATAGTGTTGCAGGAAATTCTATGCATCTGAGAGTTGTAGGTGCCGTGTTTATGTTTGCGTCTGCGTGCACAGAGAAGCTGAACAGCAGAGAGTGTTGATACACTGCAGTCGCAGACAATTTTTCCAGCTGTGGATGCGATGCTACGACGAGCTTTGGCACAGCCTCGGCAGCTTCAGGAGAGAGCATGCGTGTATCAGCCACGTGTCACTTGGCACTTGTGCGTGCAAACCGGCACTTTCTCCAGGTGTGCGAAACGTGATTCAGAGCCTGTTGCTGCTGAGTTGGCATTGCAAACAGTCCAGTGAGTCCAGTACATGTCTTCATGTTGGGCAGGCTTGCTTTGCCAGTGCGACTTGTACTTCGTCGGCGTCGCATGTAGTCCGAGTCAGCAAGAGGTAGAGGCCATGGTAGACCATGTCGATTGTTCGCGTGAGACAGAGGCCCCATTGCAAAGATGGCACAATGCATACTTTAGTAGAATACTGTTCCAGTTCGTGTGGTTCCTGTTACAGCCATTGCAGAAAACCACGAGTTTATGTAACTTTGCAACACCCATAGAGTAGCTTTGTAACATTGCTTGCCTCCTTCAAGCTGCTGGCTGGACACGTAATTTTCCTAGGGTGCTGTCCACTGCTGTCAACAGCGTTGGGGTCGGGGACATTCGACAATGACATCATTGTCATTGGGAGCTGATGCAGCAGAGGATATTGCCAGTTTCTTGACGGAAACGACTCGCGATGCACAGGCTGAGGCTGAGCGAGAGTCAGATGCCCAAAGCTCATCCAGCTCTGGGCATGTGAATAAGAAGCAGCGTGGCCGCAAGTCAGCAGCGGCTGCCAAGAAAGCTGCCAAAGTGAAGAAGACAACAACAAAGAAAAAGCAAGGCAAGCCCGAAGACTCATGGCGTAAGTGCAAGCAGTGCAACAAATGGAAAGAGGACAGCGACTTCAACGAACAGCAGGGGAAATGTAAAGAGTGCTACAACGACAACCGAGCCCTTCGCAGGGTAGCAGAGCGTCAGAACATGAGGGAAGACCTCGATGAGATGGAGAAGAATGATCCGAGGCAGCACAGTGCCTTGGTCAAGGCTTTCCTGAAAGAAAGGGAAGCCACTAAGAAATCAGGCAAGCGGTTGAAATTTTGCATACACAGCTTTACCGTAAAGTACAAGTCGCAGGTCGGCACCAGGGGTGAGGCTGTTGGTGAGATGATGTGGGAGGGTGAGTGGCTGGAGGAAGCCCAGAAGGCCAAACACGGATTCTTGTCTTTGCAGGAGGCTCGTGACATGTGGGCCCGATGGGAAAAGGATCCACAGCACCCGCGTGACAGGGAGGGGCCGCGAAACTACCTACGTCTCTTTGTCAAAACGAAGGACAAAATCGTCCAGTACAACGATGTTTCGAGAGAGAAGGAGTTGGCAAAGACCGCCAATCTAGGCAAGAAGCCCACTGAGGGTGTCATCGATGCATCTCTGAAGATGCTCACGGGAGACAAAGGCATGGAGGATCACGATCTCACCGACTTTGATGCCATCATGGGCAAAGCAAAGACGAGCTTCGCAGGAAGTGCACACGGCTCTGCGTTGGGTGGGGAAGGTCTCTTGGCACCGGATGTGGAAGAGCTGCTTCAGGGCGTCAAAGCGAAGCTGGCGAAGAAAAGGACCGACTGGTTCAGGGGTGAAGTTACTTTTTGTGACACTTGTGTTCCGGACCAACCCTACGGCTGCAACCCCAGCCCTTAGATCCTATGTCCGGCCAGGTGCTTGTTTTGGTACCATCAACCCACCCAGATGCCCCAAAACTCTAAGAGTGTAAGCAAACAGCCCCCACAAGAAGCGAGCGTCATGAGCTTTCCAAACCAAACCCACAGCCCCGGTAAGAACACTTTTACCGGGGCTGAACAACCCTATCAAATTTCTGGCAGTCCCAACCCCCTGATGCTCATGATGCTTGCTGTTCTGGGGACCAATGCTTTGACACTTGCAGCCCCGGTAAGGAAACGTTTACTGGGGCTGCGTCCCAGACGTCTAAGGGCCGACAAATCCTGGGTTTGGTTTCGCTCTAAGGGAGTTGGTCGGGCGTGAATTCCAATCCAGGCCTAGGAAATCCTAGGCCCGGTTTGGCTGCATCGTGGGGTCTTGCCCGCCAGGACATCAGATGATCTGGATGATGCAACGTCCGAGGGCGCTGGCTCTCCGGAGAAGACCAAGAAAAGCAGTGCCGGGTCATCTGACCCAGACCCGTCTCCGAACAAGGAGAAGTGGTTCGATGCCGAATCACGGACAAGGAAGGCTGAGAGAATGTGGGAGCAGCAGATGACCAATTTGCGGCGTGAGATGGACAAGGTCAGTGCGGACATGACGGCTGTGTTGACGGAGTTCCGGGGCTCATCGTCGGATGCTGGCAAGTACTCTTGCGAGATGCTTTTGGTGCAGAAGCGCCAAGAATGGCTGGATGCCACTTTGGAGACTGAGGACACCAGTCTTAGCTCCAAGCTGGCGAAGCAGCAGGAGTCCATGCAGGCCGCGGCAGACACGGAATCTGCTGCAGATTCCAGGGATGCCATGGCTGTAGCCAAAGCCGGGCCATGTGCGGGCTGGGAAGGTCTGGTGACTTTGTCATCCCTTGCCGCCAAAGCGACGGAGTTCCGCTCATGCTCGTGTCAGGACGACATCAAGAAGCATTTGGAAAGCTTAGTGCCGGCCAAGAAGTTGCTGTCAACACTTATGCAAGCTTGCAAGACAGCCACAGGCGAGCTGCTGTCAGCTCGAAAGAAGGATCAGCAGAACCTCGAGAAGAGGAAAGAAAAGGAGCTCAAGGATGCAACCGCAGACAAGAAGCGGGCTGCGAGTGCTTCCGGCCAAGGATGGGCTCCCGTGACTCCCGTGTCGTGACAATGATGTGTCATGTGCGGCCGAAACCCTCAACCCTCCAACGTAGCTTGCCCTCGCGTCCCAGTATTGAACCCGTGAGCGTGTGTTTCACTGAAAACTCTTGGTATCTTCGTAGTGTACAACTTTCTATATCTTAAAGGACACTTTGAGTTTGTAACGCCAACGTCCACCCTTGATTTTTGGTGTTATCATATTGTAGACTTTGTCATATTTTACGGATACATTGGTTTATAAGTCTGTAATATCATGCTACTTTTGCTCGGGTGCTTAGCTGGAGTGCCAATGTTAATTGCAAAGGTCGTTGTTCGATGGTGCGTGCTTGGTTACAGGATATGCTATTGACTGCATTTATTCGCTTGTGTGTTCAAGTACCGAAGGAGTGTTTGTTGATTGCGTATTTTCGCTGCGGGAGGACGGTTGAAGAAAGCGAAGTCACCTGCAGCTCATGTTCTAGTGGATGCAGAGAGCAAGGTCTGGGGAGATGAGATCGTCCAGATGCCCATGAGGACCACCTGGTGCGAGGAGTGGAGTGGCCTTGACAAGCCGTTCGTCATGACAAAGGGCGAAGATTGTTTTGCTCACGAAGATGTGGGCAAAGCCATGAAGAGCTTCATGGCAGTTTTCAAGGATTCCAGCATGCGCATCACAGAAGGCCGTGCCCAAGCACCCGCTTCGGTAGAAGCTTCCCAGGCATTTACCAAAGTCCTCCAGGAGAAGGTGCCAAAAGACATCGACGGAAAGGCTGTTGTGATGGGCTTGGAGGCAGAGCAGCAGCAGAAGGACTGGCCAGATTTGCACAAAGCTCTCTTGTGCACTACGTTTGGCGTGGCAGCATCCCATGTTTCAGTCGCCAAGCTGGAAGTCCAGCTCATGCCGTGCCTTCGTGCCACCTTCCATGGAACACGGTTCGTGACAATCCTTTTGCTCAATGCTGTAGTGGAGCTGCTGCAGGGCCAGAGCAACGAGGGCAACAAGGACACCTTGCATCGCGTTCAAGAGTTCGCCTTCAAGTGTACGGAGGCAGACGTGGAGAAGTTGAAGGCGTGTGGAGGGGCATATTGTTGCACCGTTGGTCCCAACGACATCCTCTTCATTCCTGCTGGTGCCCTCGTGTCGCATCGTGTTTTATCGCAAGACGTTGGCGGCATTCGCGTTGGCGTGCTGTGTGGAAACATGGAGCCAGAGATGAAGAATCTTGCCCAGCTTTGCCCGGAGAGTCGCTGTATCAAGCAAGTGCAGGCTTGGTTTGAAGCCTCATCGTCGAAGGCACCCCCGCCTGCGGATGACAATAACAAGGCCCTTGAAGATGCAGCCGCAGCTTCCAAGGGGGATCCAAAAGCAGGGGAGAAGGCCGATCCGCCGCAGGAGTCAAAGCAGGAGCCTCAGCAGTGACTCATGTGACATGTGGACTTGCGGGCAGCTCCGCCTTTGTTGATCCTTGGTGATGTGCGGGTAGCCCCGCTTCACTCAGTCTGGCGGGCAGCTCCGCAGGATGATTCGCGGGTAGCCCCGCTTAGCAACGTTAGCAACGGCTCCTCGACTTCATGTCATGTTTTCCAAAGCCTGTCGTTTCATGTACGAGCGTAGGCTACTTTGTTTTTGCAGGGTCGAAAACCGTCCGTTGACCACGTCATTCTCTTGACGTGCCTTTTGCAAAGCTAGGGGAAAATGCGTCCCATGCAGCTATGTGAGCGGTGAGCGTCGTCAGCTTGTGATGCCTGTGATGCTGTTGCCGATGCCTTACTATACTGTACATTGTACATGTGTGAAAATGTTCAGCCAGTTCAAGCTTCAGATTGGTGTGATGTGTGATAGTCAATATGACATGTTCTTGGCGTGTTGCATAATTGCATGAGCAGAAATTGCAAAACCACCATTCATCATGTGCTCCAGGCTAGCGTGCGAATAGCTTTCAGTGTGCAGTGCAATGGAACCGTTTGGAGTGCGACGTGCTGCAAAAGCACTCCGTTTGATGTTGCGAGAAGAACAAGAGTGTATCGCTGCGGCCACCGCGGCCCTGCCATCGAAGCAATGAGCAATCCTTCAGAAGTGTTTCAACTCTGTTGCCCAAGGGTCCTGTGCTGAGCAGTGTGACAGTGCCACAAAGTCGAGCTCTCTCGATTCTTCCGATGTGGTTCAATCGACAGCGGCCGCATCCTCGCACAAGGAAGCGGCCCGAAGCGGCCGGCGGCTACCGTAAATCTACCTTTATGTTTTGGATGGCCTCGATGATGACAATGTTGATGCCACAGCCGCGTGTTCCCTTGTGTCTGCCACCGTTGCAGAGAGCCATGCGTCAATGCTCAAATGTGTTGGCGCTATTGTGGCCGACCCGTGTTTGTCGCGAAAAATTGTTTGCAGGAGCACGAGTGCGATGAGTGTCACCGTCCCAGCCCTTGAATCTGTGTGCTGCCTTCAACTCGACACAAAGATGCAACATCTCTTCCCAAAGGTTGCCAACTGTTTCGGATCGCAAGAGATCGAGCCTTCGAGCAGAAACCATGCTACATTAAATAGTTCCGAAAAAATAACCGGGTTTTTGCAGTCGCTTAAACCATGACGGTCCGTCAAGATCAGAGGAATGGTCTAGTGCCGCCACATTGGTAGTTAACAGAATCTTTTGAGGATGCCAAAACCCCAACCCCAGTGCGTCTGTAGCGAAACAGGTGGAAATCAAATTTTCAGGACAGCAGAATTGAATTTGGCCGGCCGATTCTAGGCGGTCCGAGGAATGTCCTAGCGCCGTAACCGTTCAAGCGAACAAAATCGTCTGGAGGGTCGCAGAGCCCAAAAGTTTGTTCGAAACAGGTGGAAATCAAGCGTCGCAATAGCAGAATTAACTTTGGTCGGTCGAGTCTAGGTAAATCGAGCCGGCACAACCTGGGAGCCCCCAAACCCCAAAACCACAGGAGCCCTTGGACAAATGCCCANGAAATCAAGCGTCGCAATAGCAGAATTAACTTTGGTCGGTCGAGTCTAGGTAAATCGAGCCGGCACAACCTGGGAGCCCCCAAACCCCAAAACCACAGGAGCCCTTGGACAAATGCCCATCCCTTTGTCCAGAAAGCCTCCATTGAGATTGATGGAACCACTCTCGAGTTAGTTGATCAGTTCAGGTTTCTCGGAGTTTTAATTGGCTTTAAATTATCATGTCAAGCAGTTTTGAGTGCTAGATTAGCAATGGCTACAAACAGTTTTTGGGGACAGTTTAAGCTGTTGAAAAGACCGGCTGGCTCGATAAGAAAAAAGATGCATCTCCTTAATTCGTATGTGACCAGCAAATGGCGCTGGATGAGTGCAAGTGTTCGACCGATCCAAGCAGTGCAGAAAACCCTCAAAACCCTCCATACTTCTTTTTTGGGCTGTCTTTGCCGCCTTTCTTCTGACCCCTTCATGCCCATCGCACATAACTGGATTGTTCGCCGCAGGGCTGCGCGCATGACTGCTCAGTGTCTTGGGCATGCTCGCTGGGAATCCTTGCAAGCCCAGGCTTTCTGTAGGTTTTGGGCCCACGCTGCTAGGATCCCCTTTGCCAGAAACTCCCCTATTACAATTGTACTTGGGGTTAGGAATGAAGACTGGTTGGCTAGGTATGGCCACATTCATAAACGCTGTTTGGGGTTCTGGCCAAATGCTGCAAGATTCCTACAGAAAGCCTGGGAAGAGCATCGACTGGTTGGACAGCCACCGTACTGGTACCAGGGCTCGCAGGACAGACTTCAGTGGGAAGAAATGATCAACCGCTGGCTCTCTAGCAGGGACCTTAATCTTACTGGTTATTACCAGAACTTGGAGTCCTGTGACCTCCACGGACGCATGCTTCTACAGGTAGGAGAAACCTTTAGGTTGCTGGCAATGCGCCACCCACCAGTTGAGGAACCGTACCCAACCTCCTATAAGTACGTACCCCCTCCTGATGAAGATGATGATCTACAGAGCATTGTCTTTTGCTCTGATGGCAGTAGTAAGCTAGCCCATGGTTCTTACGGCGTCACCATTGCGGGACCATATGCTGATGTCCATTCGGTCATTATCGCACAGGGCAGAATTGATGGATATTGCACAAATATTCGAGCTGAAATAGTAGCTGCTTGCAATGCCATCACCCTTATCAAGCAACTACGCAGATATTCCCCCCATATCCCTATTGTGTTTCTGACTGATAGTGACTACGTCCCCAACCTGTCATGTTCCTGACACCAAGAACCTTCTCTCACTTTGGCAATCTGTCTGTTCTACGGTTTCTGCCAAGCATGTGAAGGCACATAAAGGTCATGCGTTGAACGAACTAGCTGACAAAGCTGCTAAAGAAGCCTACCACTTCAATCACTTCAGAAGAGTAATCAGGGATGTGTCCTTCAACAGAGTCTACCTCCTAAGAGATCACCAACCCCTCCCACCATTTCACGCTTGGTTGTAAGGACCAGAAGAGTTCCCGGGGACGCGTCCTTTAAACAGACTCTTCCTTCTGAGAGAGAACCAACCTTCCCCGACCTTTCACGCTTGGCTGTAAGGTTTGGCTGCCTCATTGTACCTCGCGCAAGCCTGCAGAGTTGCATCTCTTACTCCATAAAATTCCACACATGCTTGAGGGGTCTACTGTAGTCGTCCTTGTCAATTCTCTAAAGCCCTACCCAGGACTCGAGGGCATAGAAAAAAGGGGGGGGGGGCAGGTCAGACAAATATTCCAATATTACCACTGCCTTGCAATAGCTGCTTCTCCAAGTAACCGCTATGCTATCCTCCCACCTCAAGCCCCCTCCCCTGAAACTCCTGCCCATGTGTATGTGCTGATTAAGACTGAGACACTGATAGTGACGCAGCTGTGTGTCTCGAAAACGCCAAGCGAAGCTGCCAGCGATCGTAACATCCTGCGCTCAGCCATGGACGTCCTCCGCCCTCTCACGGTGTTTGTGGAGTGGATTTGGTGTGCAGCTCAGGTCGGGGCCACCTACGTGGAGATGGGCCTGGTAATCACCATGATTTTCGTCATGTTGGTGATTGGATGGCATGGCTACCGCTGGAACAAAAAAATGCTCCTGACGCTACATGCCATGCAAAATCAACTGGAGACGAATACTGATAGTGTTCGCAACCTGCAAAATCAGCTGGAGATGAGCACGGATAGTATTCGTAACCTACAAAGTCAGCTGGAGATGAACACAGAGAGTATTCATAACCTCAAGCTTGACGCTCAAAGCCAACTGACGACGACTCCTCCCAGCAATGAGGCATCTGACGGAGAGATCCGTAAACTGATCACCAAGCTGGCTGAGGATGTCCATTCCCTCCTCAACGAGACCGGCATCATAAAAAAGCACCTCCTTGAGACCCTCAGCCTCTTGGGCACTCTCAAGACGATCAGCTTGGAGGTTTCAGGTTTTCACAAGCTCCTGGAGAAGGTGGTCACAGACTGCGGCAAGCTGGGAGGCTTTTATAATAGGGTGACGGAAACGCATACCCTGGTGTTGCAACTCCCAACTCAGCAACAACACGAAGGGAACCTCATCAAGATGCAGAAGGGCTTGGAGGAGTACGTGGATAAAATGCAGAAACTCCTAACCAGTAAACTGGATGAGCAGCCGTCCTCCGCGTTGTGATAGACCAGAAGCATGAGAAACAGACAGGCCTCTACAAAGAGCTGCATGGTGGAACGTACAATGACATCCGCAACCTCATCGCCTTGGTTCGTGGACTGGGACCCGTAGTGCCAGAGCTCAAGAAGGTGGTAGACCTGGTCATGTCGGGCAGGGAGGCATCCAACCTTGCCCAGCAGACCCTCCAGAGCACGTCCGAAACTATGGGCCAATGTGAAGATAGACTCGTACGCTTGGAATCCATGACGTGCGGCCTGGTGGACCAGTCAAATGAGTGCGAAGCAAAAGTCACTCAGGGCTTTGAGTCGGTACAGATACCAATCCTGCATGAGATTTTGGGGAGACTCCCGAAGCTTCCCCAGCGCAAACCACCCAAAGAGGGACCAGCGGAGACGCAGTCGGCATCCACGAGTGGGTCGGCCGGAAGCACACAAACCACGCCTCAGCCAACGACGCCACCCACGACACTTGGTCCGCAGCCGACTGTCCCCTTGCAGATGTCCAACCCAGTGCAGCCGACGATCATTCCTGTTTCCTTGGACACAGGAACTCCTGGCATACAGCTCAGGCTGGCAGAGCACTTGACGCCGCAACAGCCCTTGAACCATATGTTCCAAGCCAGTGATAGTCGCACTCAGCCGAATATTTTGATCACGCAGCTTCCCTCCCAGCCTAACGCCGGGGGAAACCTGCTGTCGGCGCTGCTACAGAACCAGCGCTAGACCTGTCTAGGCATTCAGCAGGTTCGCGGAATAGTTGTGGCATCTATCTATGTAACCTTAAACCTAAACGACCCGCTGAAAACGCCCTGAAGTAACATAATCTTCCTCTGCAATTGGGAACCCCCGCGGGCAAACTACTTCGCATATGTCATTCATTGCTTTGGAACTTAAGCGTACTGTGCTTTCGCAACGGCCCCATTTTGAGGTTCCCTGGCACACCGTCCGACCCCACGTCATAATTATTTGCAATTGAATTAAGAATTTGAAATGCATTCTTAATTAGTAATTCTGATGGTACTGCGTGTACATACTATCTGTACTTGAAATCTTCCTGGCACTTGCTTGCCTGAACCTAGACTGGTGTATTAAATTCATTATTCATAATTCCTGCATCCGCCTCACCGGGCCGATCCTTTCGGATCCCCCGTATTCTAATTCCCTTGCTTGCGACGTGGGTCGAGGAGTGACAGATAGCTGCTGCGACAGTGAGTCATCATGAGCAAATGAGCAAAAAGAAAGGTGCGAGCTCAGTGTCCCTGCACCCCAACTCCTTAAACGGCAGCAGATCTACGCATGAGTCTGCTAGGCTCCGTGTGCTGAGTGCTCTTGCTGTTCGGCTGTTGCATGGCAGTTACAAGGCAGCAAATTTCCACATGTTTGCCTAGTAATCGGACCATGTCGTTAACCTGCGCCCTTTCAGAACCACAATACCCTTCAAATAGAGTAACCCCTTGGCAGCAAACTTGCGCTTCATTTGAATCTGTGCGATGCGTAAATGAAGCAGCAGACATGCGCCATATACCGCATGACCTTGTGGCAGCAAACTTGCGTGTCATTCCACATCTGTATGCCATACACTGTATGACCCTGTGGCAGCAAACTTGCGTGTCATTCTACATCTGTATGATGAGTGAATGAAGCAGCTGACATGTGCCGCACATCATAACCCCCAATACATAGACACCTCATGTCATGCGCCACACACATCTTGACTTCCGACGCATACACACGTCACGTGACAGACCTTTCCCATGCAGCACACTATAATCACTGTTGCAGTAGTGGTTCAAGCTGGAGGGAGGAAGATAACAGAAAGCACTGACCTGTTGAGAGCGCAAAATTCCTCCTCTTTTGCCAGTGTCGTGGGTAATCTGCGGAACAGGTAAGAATGATGACGGAGGATTTGTTTACAAGGGATCAGCTGCACCTCCTCAGTCGCGCCCTGCAGGTTGACAGTAGGCTTGTTGAGTCCGAGCTGCTGGGCTTCACCTTAGTCAAGAAGTCTGAGGGTAGCACACACAACCTTGCCAGAAATGACATCCTTGATGCGTGGAATACCATCCCTAAGACCCTCGCCATTCACCCAAACCCCCAGTCAGCCACTGCAAGCCAAACTAGTCCGTGTGTAATCTACTCCGGTGCGAGTCCTAGATCCTCCTCCTGCTTGCTCAATGGGACGTATGGACACCCGCATCTGACTAGACTAGTGACTTCATTTATCAGGTCTAACTGTCCTCAGTTCTGTTTCACCACCTTTTCTATCCGTGAGGAACTGAGTAGAGAACCTCACCGGGATGCCCGAAATGGGCCATGCGGCACCTACTTCCAGGTACTCAGTCAAGTTCGCGGTGGCGGTCTATGGATTGCCCATAAGAGGGGAGAGGTCCAAAGGGTCCATAATGGGTCTCTCGTTTGGGGATTTGACCTAGAGGCAAAAAATGACCCAGTGATTTTCGATGCAAGGCGCTGCCTCCATGCCAGTCAACCATGGGACAGTAGTGACGTAGTCAAGCGAGTCGTGCTCATTGCATGGACAGTCATTCACATTAGGACGATGCCGGAATCCATGCGCCAAGAGCTTCAAGAACTGGGATTCCCAGTCCCGACGCTAGCTGACCTGTCTGCTGATGTGCCTGACTCCTGGGTACCGGTTGCGTCACCCGCAAATAAGCGTACCAGGTTAACCCAACCTTGCCTGAGTTTCTCTCGATATGACGCACCTGGGTTACCTCTCCAGGGAAACGAAGTGCTTCACCATCTGGACTAATCGTCCCCAAAGCATTGACTTGCAGCTAACGATACCCTTCCCCTAATAACTTTTGGTTACTAGGTCCTGATGGTTTATACCCTTTTTGTCTGCCAACTTTGCCCCTAGTCTGTGAGTCAGTACAACTTGGGACTTAATTCGTGACAGCCATGGAAGCAGTATTCTTGACCCTGATCCTCCCTTTTTGTTGTTGTTCTACCTTTGGGTGACCCTATCTCATTACTGCGATAAACGGTTGAGATCACTGCTTCCTGGAGTGCGGTACGTGCATGCAACCCAATTAGTATAATTAATAATTATTATGTTCGGATGAGGTGAGTCCTTTGCTTGACTATGCTAATGATGCACTTCCTAGTGCGCACATCTTGCCTCCTGACGCTGCTCTGCTGCATGTGGTGATGAATGATGGAATGCACACTGCTTCTGCTGCACCACTGCACTGGCGAAACTTGTTGGGATGTAATGTTCAGCTAAATACCAATTACTACTGACCCTAGAAAGTGAATCCTAGGATCATCAATGCTTCCCCCTTGAGCCTAGGCGCGTATCCCCAACGATCTCCTAACCTTGTTGTGAAAGAGTACTCCATGTTTCACTTCTGCGCGTGGAAGCCATGGCATGACTTTCTGTACGGACGCACGCCTGGACAGCTTTTGCTATGGCGCTCAGTGCTGTAGTGGACCGACCGGAGTGAAGTGCTAGTGGTGTTGTTCGTCTCAATGATTGGGATGAACAAACCCACTGCCTTCCTATTCTTTTTCGTCTTTTTCGTCTTCTCTGGATGCATGCTGCTGGAACCGGTTGATTCTTCTTCGTCTTCTTCTGGATGCATGCTGCTGGAACCGGTTGACCCTGTGCCTGGTTCGGATTTTGCTCATCCTTGCGATGGATGAGCAGAGCCTGGAATTACTTTCTGGAGTCCTTTGACCCTGTACTTGGTTGGCTGCGTTTCCACACTCTCTGAAAACCTTGCCTACTGACAATCTGCTGGTAAGGACTATGTGACGTATCTGGATAATGAAGTTGTTCACCCTAGACATAGGGTGAACAAACTCACCTCTGCACCACTCTGTCCTTTTCTGCTGTCAGTGCATACAGCATGCGCGCACGACATTTCCTCGTGTTGCTCGCTGCCTACCTGAAGATGTGATTGGGCTCAATGCCCGGCATGCCAAGTCAGGATCGAACACTGCTGCGCCATATCAGGTGTGGACATTGCTCGTAACAATGTTACTCCTCCTGAGAGGGAGTCAAACAGTTACCAAGGAGCACTGAGGAAAATCTCTGCTGAATGTGCGAACCAAGATACTTGTGATACAGTCAATGCTCAACCTCAATTGGTGAGCCCCTCTGCACTGTGAGCTTGCTGTGGAATTGGCTGATCTGCCTGTGAAAGTCTGATTGGTGACCTATTCAGAGCCTGTCCCCGCACGCTCCCTACATGTCTTGTCCTGGAAGAGGTGCTCTGGTATTGTCTGGTGCCTGAAGCCATGGTTTGGGAGACTGTTCATGGACTTGGGAATTGTCTGGTGCCTGATACCATGGTTTTGGGAGACTGTTCATAGACTGAATGTGCGCGAGTGAGGCCACTGACAAACGGAACCTTTTGAATTTCTGCAGGCATACAGTGGAAGGTTGCGGTCCCTTGTGGCCTATAATACGACTCCCAGCTGCGTCCACCTTGCCAGTATGAGCTCCACCTCTTCTTGACTGTGGTCGCACAAATCGGAATTCTTGAGAATGCATGTCAAAGAGACATGTCAGTGAAAGCCTTGGCGGTCGATTGCATGGTCAATTAATAATTCGTAATTGGTAATTCAACATCCCCTACATAAATTCGTAATTTAGGTATGGCATTTTGCCGATTGTTTATGCTGCAACAAACAGCTCTGAGTTGCATGCTGCTGGAGTCCGTTGTAATACGCAATGGATGAACAGACAAGAATTTACTGAGACATGGCAATATCTGCCCTGCTTCGCGTATCCAGCCATGCAGGAGGCAAAAAACTCCACTTGATGCCAGCATGGCATATGCGGTTGGCATGACGAAGGGATCTTAGAGTATCTTTTCCTGTGATAAGTGTCTCTTTTTGTCCTTTGATAAAAGAAACAGTCGGCTAGGATACCTTCTCCTGTGCGAAGCATTCCGTGAGGGAAACTAAAGAGTCTAGTCAGTTCCTTTGCCTTTTCCTTTGGACTTGCCCTTGGACTTGCCCTTGTCGGACTCTTTGCCTTTGGAGGACTTGCCTCCTTTGCTCCCTTCTGTCTTGCCACCATGAGGTTGTGCGGGTTCTGGNTGGACTTGCCCTTGGACTTGCCCTTGTCGGACTCTTTGCCTTTGGAGGACTTGCCTCCTTTGCTCCCTTCTGTCTTGCCACCATGAGGTTGTGCGGGTTCTGGAGGACGTTGAGAACCACATGAGGTTGCACCGGATGCTCCCTTTCCCTGCGGAAAGCATGCTCCTTGTGGTGCGTCAGCAGTGGGACCGGATGTAGATCCACGCTGCTTGTTCATCTTCTGTCTCTCCTTCCTCCTTGCCGCCGCCTCCTGGACTGTATCGAGGTTCCGATTCAGCGCCTTGATCCTGCCGCCAGTAAACTGATTTGCATGGATCTCCAACAAGAGGGGCGTGTGCGAATCGTAGTCCCGATCTCCCAAGATGTAGGAGTCCTTCGTGGAGTTGAGCAACCACTCTGAGACTTGTATCTTGAACTCATTCTTGCTGGCAGGGTACACTGCCCACTGGTCATCAGTCATACTGTGGCCCCGCTCCAGAACAGTGGCTGTCATAGGGTCCAGACCAGGAAAAGTATTCCAGTCCGGTTGCTGACAGTCCCTGTAGTGTCGGCCT
>BGNK01003148.1:27658-81873 GCA_003297005.1 Symbiodinium sp. clade A Y106 | reverse complement strand
GGTAAGAAGGATTTTGCGGGTTTCTTGGCTGCCTACCCACTAAAAGTAGGTAACACACTGTAAAACCGGGTTTTGTTCTGGCGACCGCTTGTTTTTGGGGTAAGAGGAGCCCCAGGTAAACCCTAAACCCTAAACCCAAAGCTTAATTTTGGCTCAAGGCCCGAAGGTGCTGGTAGGCTTGTGCTGCGCCTGTGTGTGATCATGCAGCTGGGTGGTGGGTCCAGGCTGGCTGAAGTCACCAAGGTGCCGGAGAGTTCGGATGAAGAGGATGGCAGTCCCAAAAGGCGCCGGCATGAGGACCCCGTTTCCCCCAATAAGCGTGCTTCTGACTCGGGTGGTTCTTTTGACTGGGGCATGCTGAGGCAGATGCTTCAGGAACAGAAAGCGGACATCATTGCTGCCAGTCAGGAACAGACGTCGGGGCTCCTTCGTGGACTAGACGAGAAGTATGAGCAAAGGTTCTTGAAGGTAGAGCAGGGGTGCGAGGGGTTGCTTGGGAAGGTCTCGACTATGGATTCAAGACTGACGAGAGTGGAGGAGCTCCTTCGCTCAGGGGCTGGTGTTGCCTCTTCTGGCGACGGGGGCTCTCTGGATGCGAGGCGGAAATTCACTCTGGTCTTCGGAGGGTGGAATCAGGACACCCAGCGTCGAGTGATTGTCTCTGAGGTGGAGGAGGCGCTCGACCGCCTTGACCTTCGCAGGCACCTGGATAGCAGTCCTTTTACCACTGGACCCCGCAGATCGGTTGCTCTTCTTTACTTTGGTCAACGAGCTGGTGAACCGGAATCAGATCGCAAGGGACGCATGCATGATGTTCTCCAAACTCTCCTGCAAGCCAAGCCGGTCACGTCTCATGGTAAGAAGATGTGGGTCGCGCTGAGCAGAAGTAAGCAGGAGAGAGATGTCTCTAGTCACTGTAGCTGGCTGAAACGTACTCTTGCGAGCTTCGGCCAGTCGCATGTTGATGGTCTTGATGTTGAATACTCGTCGGGAACATCTTGGATGGGAGATCACATGGTTGCGAGCTCCACGCGTACTCCTCCTGTTACGGGACAGGATAGGGATCTGGTGTGGGATGATAGGAAGGTGTCGTCCATGGGTCCATGTGGCGCTCATAGCCAAAATCACGGGCATCTCTACGGTGGACCTTCGTTCTGCACTTGATGAGTACAAGCGCTGACCTCTTCATGACAGTTTCCAGTCCTTAGTGACCGTCGCTAGTGCGGCGAGAGCGGCACCTGTTAACAACACTGTTGCTCCTGCTGCAAGAAAGGCGGATTCGAGTGTGCTTTCCCTTGAGACTTTTGGCTGGAATGTAGGTGGCTCTGGCCTGGACTGTCTTACCTCGGCCATGTCTGAACATCTGGGCGGCTGCTCAAAAGAGGGAGTTGGACTACTACAGGAGTGTCCGAGGGGGAAAGTAGGGTGGTCGTCCGTGCGCCAGGGGCGCTTCTCGATTCTGGTCCATAGACAGCAGAGACAGTGGAGAGGGGTAGGGTTCTGGTATGATCCGTCGGTGTGGTCGGTTGTTTCCAAGCGTGCCAAGGGGCTGGGGATCTGGGTTCGGGCTAAGCATCTGGAGTCGGGCGAAATGGTGCTCTTTGGTACTCTTCATGTGAATACACAGGCTTCGTATGAGGAAGAGGTCTCCGCATATTTCAGAGGCTTACGGAAGTGCCGGAGGGTGGTTTTCCAAGGGGACATCAATGCTCCCTTCTCTTGGTCGCAGAGTCCAGAGGGGGACTTGGCAGTTGCAGGGGATGGGAAGGCCCTTATTCTGCTGGAATATCTTCAGAGGTCTGGCCTCCAACCCCGCCGCTCCCCTCAAAGCGCAGCAGCAGCTTCCTACGAGCCGACCGCGACAAGCAGGGAGGGCGGGATCTCGCATCGACCTTTTTGCTACGTCAGGGTTGCTGCACACCAGGGTCTCTGTCCACGCTGAGTCTTGCTTTTCCCTCGGTACGGACCACGAACTTCAGGATGCGGTATTCTCGATCAGGGGGTCAAGGGTTTACACCAGACCGGCTACTGGGCCTAGGGTTTTCAGCGGGCCTTTCGCACAGGTTGAACATATCTCGCAAGAGGGGTTGGTTCAGATGGCCAAGAGTCTTACGAGCCCGAAACCTGGTCGAGCCTACAAGGACCCGTCGTCAGTCAGGACAGCTATTCGACATGCCAGAGCATCGAGGACTAGGGANGAGGGGTTGGTTCAGATGGCCAAGAGTCTTACGAGCCCGAAACCTGGTCGAGCCTACAAGGACCCGTCGTCAGTCAGGACAGCTATTCGACATGCCAGAGCATCGAGGACTAGGGAAGCTTGGAAAAGGGTTCTTGCCCTTAGGCGTGATGCCAGGCGGCGTTGGGAACAAGATAGGATCCGCAGGGCTTCACAGTGCGACTGGGCTGCGGTTAAGGACCTGCGTCAAGGTGGTCAAAGCTCGTGGGATGTTCACTTTGCTGATCATCAAACTCGCGACCCTCATTGTGTAGTGGAAGACCATTTCCGTGCTCTTTACTCGGGGGCACCGGTGGTGCCGTCGCAATCTGCTGTTTCTGACTGTGTGGCTTTTACGGTGGAAGAGGTATCTCAGGCAGTTCGACAGATGAAGTCGGGGAAATCGGTTGGATTGGATCTCACAAGCAAGGAGCTCTTCCAGGGGATCTTGCAAGCAGAGGGGGGGGCAGCACACCTGGCAGAGTTTTTCACTAGGGTCCTGAGCACGGGGGTTATACCGAGAGATTGGAGCAAATCGATTCTCATTCTTCTGGCAAAAGTGCCACTCCCAGTCCACCCCAGTGATCTTCGTCCCATTGCCCTTGGCAGTGCCACGAGCAAGCTCTTTGCAAAATTGGTGATGAACAGGTCTCTCCCTCTTCTGGGGGCGGTGGGTCCGTCGCAGTGCGCCCGCAAGCATAGACAGACCTGTGACTACACCTTTTCTTTATGGCGCATCATGGAATTGTGCAGAGAGTGGCACCGTCCTGTGGTATGTGTAAAGATCGACGTTCTTCGGAGCAAACTCAGGAACACTCCAGAAATGAGAGCTTGGGAGGGATTGCTGGTGGATACGGAGGCCACGCTCCTCACACCTTGGGGGATCAGTTCCTTTATGCTTTTCTCTGGAATAAAACAGGGAGCGGTGGAGAGCCCCAGTTTTTTCTCCGGAGGAGCAGAAGTGGCAGGGCATGGAGCTACTCTTCCATGATTTCCCTCATGAGCATCTGCTCTTTATGGACGACGGGGTGCTTTGGTCCTGTAGCTTGAGCGTGATTGGTACCAGGGTCTCTCAGCTGGTTGCGAAGCTTGCGACATATGGTCTTAGGGTCAACCTCAAGAAGTGTCAACTCTACTGCTCGGCTGATGTGGCGGGGGTCCACGAATTGAGGGTTGAAGGGGTTGTCCTGCGGAGCTCAGAGCATCTGGACGTGATGGGCCTCAAGCTCCACAAGGGGATGAGCTGCTGCGAACTTATTCAGCCCCTAGTCGCTAGAGCCAAGCAGAAGTTCTGGAGCATCCGCCATTTACTCAGATGTCGCACGTCTATCTCGGGTCGACTGGGGCTATTCCAGAGGGTTGTGGTTGGTGCAGGACTGTGGTGCATTGCCTCGCTGCCGCCAGACAGAGCGGCGATGGGTCTGCTGAACTCAGTGCAGGCCTCACTTCTCTCCTGGATGTTTCGCTTCTTCAAGGGGTCTACAGAATCGTGGACGGACTTTAAGCTCAGGGCTGTCAGGGATTCCAGGGCTATACTCCACAAGCATGGCTTTCTCCGTTGGAGTACATTGTGGACTCAACGATGGTGGGACTACTCAGGGCACCTGACCCGAGGGATGCTTGGACCATCGCCACCCATGAGTTCCCTTCTCAATGACTTCAGGACTCTTTCGTGGTGGAGGGTTCGTCAGGGTCAAGGGCTTACTCATGGAGGGCATCACTATCCCAGGCTTACACTTCTCGAAGAGCACATGAACAAGGTTTGTGGAGGGCCGTGGAGGGATTCNGTGGTGGAGGGTTCGTCAGGGTCAAGGGCTTACTCATGGAGGGCATCACTATCCCAGGCTTACACTTCTCGAAGAGCACATGAACAAGGTTTGTGGAGGGCCGTGGAGGGATTCAGCGCGTGACAGAGGTCGCTGGCAAGGGCTTAGGGATGCATGGACACGTGAATTTGATGTGCCTTGGGCCTCGGGGCGTCAACCCGCACTTTGGTGATGTAAGTAAGGGCTGGGCTTGGTAAACACGAGTGATGGGTGTCCTGCCTGGAGTTGTGCACTCAAGCTCCACTCTTTCTTCCCGCGCCGACGTGCACATGGCGTTCTACGTCCCATCCATATCGAGGGCCGGGGCTTCTCCCCAAGGGATGAACTGGCCGAGCATCTTCGTGTCCTTTCTGGGCACTGTTTCCATATATCTTGGCAGGGTGGCGAAACTTGGCTACTCTTCAATTTGTCTCCTTTTGTTTCTTTCACTCCTTCTTTGGTTTACTCTGACCTCACCACTTTGCGGCGGCCTTCCTCTGGCGACTGGATGAACACACCCGAAGACCACATGGGCCATCGAGGACTGCCGCTGATTCCCGGGCTTGAGACGATGATCTCCTTTTGGTCGCTGCCCGCTACGAGCCGACCGCTCTTCCTCCCGCTGATTGTGGTGGCACAGGGACCCCCGTTGAGTAGCGAGCACCACCCGCTGTGGCTCGTATCGGCGCTGGAAGAGGCTCAACATGTTGTGGGCCAAGGTGGCAGCAACCGACATGCTGGCAACTTTGCTGGCCGTGGGCCAGTCCTGGGATGTTCTGGGCTACACGGAGTATATCCAGGAATCGGTCGATAAACTGGCTGAGCTGATGGGCTCCGCCCCGGTGGAAGCTGCTTCTCACGACCTGGACGGGGCAGCCCGTGGCTGGGTGGTGTACGTTGAGCGGTCCCTGAGAAAGGAGTTCTTGGAGATGACGGTCCCGGATGAGTCCATGGAGCATACTATCCGGGTGAGCCAGGGGGCTGGGGAATCGCACCTGCTGCCTCTGGTGGCGGGTGCTACAGACGCGGCTCAACAGCGGCGAGCCCTCTTCAACGACCTTCAGCGGTTGACTCCTCTTCTCAGGCGGTTGATGGGAGACGAGGAGACGGTGACTCCCTCTGAAGACCGTGCCCTCCACCGTTCGGAGTGGGTCGGCACGGGTGTGCAGTACTTCTATGACTGCCACCTCACGGGTTTCTTCACTGGGGAGCTTCAACCGCTTTTGTGGGACGCTATTCTAGCAAAGGGTGACCGTGACTTCGCGCTTGCGGCCCGAATCTATCTTCGAGAGATGGAGAACCAGGTGGGCACCTTTCTGGGCCAGGACCAAGCAGTGCGGCCCGCGTCGTCTCTGCAGTAGGGATGGCGGAAGCCTTGTACCTCCTGCACCATCAAGAGGGACTGAACATCACAGACCGTGTTGGGCAACGGGCGGCAGGTTGTTCTGAGCAGAAGGTTGGCCTGGAGGGAGGTGGCGATGAGGCCTCCATGGTGCAGACGCAGGAGGCAAGGCCCTTCCTCAGTCTGCCCGCTGCTCCAATGAGCGCGTGGATCTTGGGGCTATGGCCAGAGCGAGAGCAGCTAGGGACAGAGAGGAGCCACGCCGAGAGGTGTCCAAGCCCAAGCCCAAGACCAAATCCCGCCCGAAACAGGTGAGCAAGGACGCACCAGCACGCTCGGAGGAGACGCATCCCCGGGAGCTTGGTCCTCCGCCGCCACTCACGCTGGAGGAGGCTGTTGACACCTGGCTTCTGGTGCTGGGGATCCGAGGGATTGACGAAGGGACGCATGACTTCTTGCCGGAGAGAGTGGTGGGGGCCATCCAGGAAACTTTCATGGGCTTTGAGGGGGCAGACAGGCTGACCATGGCCTTGGCCTTTACCCGCGTGGTTCAGAACCTCCTCTCTTCAGTGGGCCATCTCTTGGAGCAGGCGGTGGCGTCGTCGGGGACTTCGGTAAGGGATTCCAACACGGCAGAGGAGGTGGAAGTGGAGGTGGACGAGGACGATGATGACAGCAGCCTCTATATGCAGCTGGGCATGATCGAGGGAGCCATGGACTCAGGTCCTCAGGAAGTTGCAGGAGGCCCTGGAAGGGCAGCCGAAGGGGACCCGAGAATGCAACATCAGGAGGCTGTTGAGTTGGTTGGACCACCGCACTACAAACTACCGAGGCGGCTTCTTTCTGGGGCACGTTCAGGGCAACTCCGCAGATCTACTGGCCCTTCTTGTGGCCTACAGTGATGGCCAGTTGGAGGTCCTCGCTCATGAAGACCTTCGCTCTGGATGGTGCTTGGATTGGGAGCTGCTTCTAGCCAGCTACCTGCCGCTGCATCAGGGGTCCAGAGGGGCATTGGGGCTTCCGATGCTTCGGGATCCTCCCATTATGCTCTTCAGCAAGCCCATGCCTGACTCCTCGAACTCGGAGCTGGAGCGTGCTACTCAGCTGCTTCCGGGATCTCGGTCTGGGAGTGGAGAGAAGGGTCCGACAGATGGCCCTGGTGTCGATGATCTACTGGAGGATGAAGCCGAAGACAGGGAACGTTGTGCCAGGGAGCGAATGCAGCAGGAGCAGGAGGCAGCGCATGAGGAGTCACTGCGAGAGGAGGCGGACCAACGACTGGTGGATCACCTGGTGGGGGCTACAGAAGGACGAAAACGGAAGGCAGTCGTGGTTGAGCTCTCCTCGGGGAGCGCTGATGCTCCTCGCGTCAGTCGGACGATGCGGGTGCCCATGGATGATGCTGGAGTCGTCCAGATGTCGCTGCGGTTATGGGTGGAGGATGGTGGGGACTTTGAGGACGTGAATACGGAGCCAGCGGGATGCCTGTCGCAGGTCACGGCCTTGGAGCAGGAAGAGACGGCAGCGGGCCTGAGCTCACCTTTGCTGAGGTCCAGGAGGTGTTCTCACAGTGGACGGCGGGGGCGATCTCCTCCGAGGAAGTTGTTCGCCGTCATGGCAGGGCCACCCTGCACTTCCTGGAGAGCCAGTGGGCGGTTCAAGGAGGCACGCAGGAGGAGTCGGCTAGGGTCCGCCAGCTGGCTGAGGCTTCCAGTGTGGTGGTGAGGGCTCGGCCTGCTCGTGTGTACACGGATTTTCATGATCTATTCGCGGTCTGGAAGTCGGGGGGCATCTCGAGCGTGGATGTGGTCGCGACTCCGTCGGGCGTGGCAGGAGTACATGAGTGGAGCTCAAGCGGCGGCGGCGGTTGAGAGGGAGATGGGGTCGGAGTGAGAGTGCGTGAGGTGTGATGGTGAGGATGAGCAAGTGACAGTCGGGTTTCTTTTCGTGCTTTGCGGGTGAAAGTGAGCCTGCGGGGCCATCATCTCCTGGCCGTATCGGCCTTGTGGATGCTCGTAGGATCGGGCAGACGTAAAAAGGAGCTTAAAAAAAAACCCAAAGCTTATTTCCCTTTCCTTGAACCCGCATATCTCCACGGCTGACGGTTTCGGACCGCATGTCATCAGACCTCTAAACCCCACAAGCCCTAAACCCTAAACCCTCATTCTAAACCCCACAAAAGAAGTCATTCCTGCACGTCTGCTCTGCCTCTTCTGGATTCTGGAGCAGAGCCACACATTCCCAGCTTCTTTACTAGAGGGTGTAGGTTTTACGGTTTAGAGGAGGGTGTAGGGTTGAGGATTTTGGGCTTAAGGCAGGTCTAAGGTTGTCGGGTTTAGGGGCTGAGGGTTCAGGGTCAAGAGTTGGCGTCTTCACCAGACCACCCCGAGGTCAAAGCCAAAGAGTTTCAAGGGGCGGTGCAAGCCTACGAGGCTGTTGCTGAAGACTTTGCTGCTCTGTAGTGCAGAAAGCAGGGTTTAGGGTACCGCGCTCAAGGGTTTCGAGGTCTTTAATTGTAGGGCCGAGGGGTTCAGGGCTTGCGGCTCTGCGCGATTCTACGATAGGGATTGAGGCAAGCTTTGGGCATAGCAGCTCAGGGTAGCAGCTTAGGAGGCTGGTGGCTCAGGGCCGGTGGAGTCGCAGTTGCGGTTTGGCTAACCTTCATCATGAACAAGCCATCAGAATCCTGGGCCTCGTAATTGCCAAAAGCCTTAAACCCCAAATTAGGTCAGAAAAAGGCTGCAACAAAGATAAATCTGCTGCCAGCTGATTGCCGGAGAGGTTGCACGAATGGTCGGCACTTGCCTTCGCAAGATGCAGGACGCAGATCTCGGAAAGGCACAAAGCCGCCCAGAAGGTGCTGAAGCTCGGCGTGCCGGACTAACTCGTGGGCCGCTCCGCCTTTGCCTTCAGGAAGTTGGTCCGGTACATTGTGCGGCGCAGGCTGGACTCGGTCGAGAGAACCTAAACTCTTGTCCTGGTGCTTCCCAGCCCCAACACTCCGGAGGAAGCAGCGATGACGAGAGACTCCGGAACTTTGTTGTGGCACACCATCTATATGTGCCGAACACCAACTTCCTAAGGGAGGACCATCAGCCACGGCTTCAGTCACGGGCACTTCCCCAGGGCACCTGGAATGAGTTGATTTACACTTCGGCTCTCTTCGAGGCACCCTTGGCTTAAAGGGCTCGTGCAATGCAACTGTCACGGCAGCTCAACCATGGCTATGCCGTTTTTGAAAGCCTTGTTTGGGTGAGTTAAGGGATTAGGAATGATTAGGGCTTCGGACGCTAGGATTCGAAAGTTTTTTTGTGGTGGGGTTCTTAGAATGAGGGATGCCATTCTGTTGGTGTCTTGTTGTACAGCATGAAACATGTTTATTGTCTGTATTGTCTGCGATCTGGGCATACGGAGAAGAGTACCAGTGGTATTGCTAAGCAGTGGCCATCACCACATCAGATCATCAGCAGCATCGTAAGGATAATGTTTGATCGGTAGTTTACGGGTTCACCACTACATGTCTCGCAACAGCATGAATGCAGTGGGCGAGCCCTAAACCCTAAACCTAAACCCTAAACCGAAGTGAGTCCCAGGGCCTTCCTGTCAACACATCCCCTGCTCCAGACACCCCACTTCCGTGCCCTTAATTTTTATTCACCTTCACCCCCAAGGACGAAACGCTATCTCAATTTCGAAACGCATGGCCCAAACAAACCTCGCAGTGAGAGGCTTGGCTTGCTTGCGGACCTTAGATTGAAAATGAACTTGCAGATGAAACCACTGAAGGACTTGTTTAATGCGTCGTGCTGATACCGAACCGAACCGTGATGAAATCGAAGCCTAAATCAGTAGGTGTAGTATACCGTATAAAGGTCTTACGAAAGCTGGTTTACCCCAAACCCTAACCCTAAACTCTAAACCCCAAACGCCAAACCCTAAACCCTAACCGTAAACCCTACACCCTCAACCCTAATGCTGCTGTTACTGCTGCTACTACTACTACTACTACTACTCTAAACCCTAAACCCTAAACCCTAAACCCCAAACCCTAAACCCTAAACCCTAAACCTAAACCCGACACCCCCAACCCTAAACCGTCACAGGAAGCTCTGGCAGACCTCGAAGATCCCAGCAGTGCAGCGGCGAAGGCAGCCGGAGGGAGGTGGTGATCCCTAAAACCAAGGGTCCAAAGGACCCAATAATCAGGTACTCGGTTTTAGGATAGTAGTTATGTAGGTTAGGATTTTGGAGAGTATATGATTATTGGGTACTTGGACCCTTGGGGTAATACAGGGGCCTTAATAATTTCCTATACTACCTAGAGTCTCCTTTGTAGTTCCATTTTTTGGTTAACCAGTTTTATGGTTAGGATCCTATAATAGAGATTTTGGTTAACCAAAAAAAGGAACTACAATGGAGACTATAGGTATTTGGTGGGTTCCTTACTATAACTATAGTGGACCCCAAAACCTTATTCTAAGTATTAAAAGGTGTATTACCTGTGGCCCAAAAGACCTACCTTCTTAACCAAAAAAGTATAGAAACCGTAATCAGGAACGCTGAAAAGGTAGGTCTTTTCGGCTGCAGGTAGGTCTCCGGTAACCCAAATAGTACATTACCACCCGTATAATACGTAACGGTTCCGGACTGAGAGTTTCGGGCTTAAGGGTTTAGGGTTTCAGGGTTTAGGGTTTTAGGGTTTAGGTTTTAGGGTTTTAGGGTTAGGGTTTAGGGTTTAGGGTTTAGGATAGTACGTCATCCGATACATCAATTTCTAGGTATCTGGAGCCCTACGTGATGGCGGGGGTTGAAGAGTTCAGCGTGGGGGCAGAGGGTTTAGAGCGGGGTAACAGGATTCAGGGCGTAGCATTCAGGGTTGAGGGGTTAGGGTTTGGGGTACTGGGTTGAGGGCTAAGGGTTTTACAGGGTAGAGGGCTTGCGGGATGGAGGGTTTGCGGGGTAGAGGGTTTAGGGCTAAGGGGGTACGGGTTTAGGTTTAGGGTTAGGGCCAGCCACTGCTGCGACGGTCATTTAGCCTCGTGTTCTTTAGCTGTCTTTGCGTGCAAATCGTGGCTGGATCTGCGTATCGTGTCCAGCAAGCTGTTGGAATGGAATGTTACACTTTTACAATCTTTTACATATGTTGCTGTGATTTCGAAGACTGGTTCACAAAATGCCAACAGAGATCCGACAACAGCTTCAAAGTGAAATTTGCTACTTAAGGGCTTGATCCGTTGATTCATGGCGCTTGCACATGTTCATCGTCCGCAGCCCGTGATCGAAAAGAGGTAGAGGGTTCAGGGTTTATGACCTCTGCCGCTGACCGGAACCTTTCAACTCTCCTCTGGGCCTGCTGGCGACAAGGACCCAATACCTCCCAACGACTCGCGTAATTATTCATGCCGCTTTAGAGCACCATGCAAGGCCGATCGAAACAACTCATTCGAATTCTGAAGGCCCTAAATGCCTATGTGGTGTTGTCAGGCTCTGGCGGCTGGTCTACACGCGAACATCGCGCACTGCTGTCTGCAGCTACAGGTGCAGCTTCAGGTTTATCTATCCGTAGCCCTTGAGGTTGTAGGGTTTAGGGCTTCAAGTAAGTAAGTTTTCACGCAATACGGACTTTGAGGCTCGTGAGCAGCACTTGCTTTGGAGCTATGTGGAGCCTCCAAGGTTAGAGGGATGGCATCGCTAAGCGCTCCTGGTTGAAGGCGGCTTGGCAGGTTCGCGGTAGGGGTGTTGGGCTCATGCATTTGGAGTCAGGGTCTCGTCAGTGTTTAGCAGGATCAAAATTTACATGGCTACGTGCCGATACCAGCGGTATGTAACAGGGCTGCGGCGACATGGTCTGGAATGTTTGAAAGGATCATCTTGCAGCAAATGTGTGCAACAATATGTTCGCTATGCGAAGCAAGCTATGTATCGGACGACTGGCGGCCCCGACTGTTACACCGGGGTTTTGCAACATGGCCAGAAAACGACAAGGTTTCTGAATATGCTGCTTGAGGGTCGTTGGCTGCCCAAAACAGCCCGGGATTCCCTTCGTTCTTCCCCACCCCCCAACCCTAAACTTAAACCCATCCCCCCACCACTGCCATGCAGAGCATTATGTGTTTTGTTGGGGGTTTCGATCTTTCAGCTTCGCTTTGTTCATACTGCGTGATCAGAATCCAGTTGTTCTTCTCACATTGTTTCCCTTTGAGAGTCGAGGGTGTGCTGCACTATCATCCAAACAGGTACTTGGAAGGCAATGACAGATTTCAGACACCATTGCCCAGTCTGGGCCAGCATCGCTTGTATCGAGTCTTGTCTTCTCAGCACCTCTGTCTAGCCTGTCAGTTCCCACCAGTATCTAAATTCTAAATCTTTGGCTATTGCCTTGTTGATGACCGTTCCCGTGTTTTTTTAAATTAAGCCCTATAGACCCTAAACCTGGAATCCCCAAGCCCTGAAGCGGGCTTGGATGTTTAGCTTTTTTTAAGTTGTAGGGCTAGGGCCGTTTCGGATTTGGGCTTCGGGTGAAGATTCGAAGAAGTGAGATGGATGGCCTTACATGTTTGACTGTCAACTCGTTTAGGGAGGGTGAGGAAGTGTCAGAAAATCGAAGCTTCGGTGTCCTTTAGGATTTAGGGTTCAGGGAGATAGACTCAGACCGGCATTACGTGGATTCTCGATTTCAGCCATCATTCACTAAGCCTTAAGCCCCCAGACCCCTGAAAACCCAAGCCCTCAACACGAAAAGCCCTAAGCCTGAACAATTACTGCCGCACTACTGAAGTTCCCTGATTATGTTACATTGTGCCTTGTTCTTATTCTTAAGGCCTGTACAAGCCGATAAAGTGCCCTAACAAAACGGCATCCCCAACCCAAACCCTACACTATACGTCAAGGCTGTATTCGAGCTAGTCTGGCCCATGTTTTAGCGCTCTTGCCCAAGGGCCCAGTTTGAACAGAGGCCTCCAGCTGATGAGTTTCCCCTTGAACTAGCTCCCCATACATACATACTTACATATGCAAGTACTGTAAAAACCCTAAACCCTAGTTTAACTCCTGAACCCCGAATACCCTCATGTCCCCCCTAAGCCCTAAATACCAAACCCTAAACCCTGATTCTTCGCCAGCTTTATCGCCGGGCTGCCTCGGCTGCGTCGCACAGCCTGGCGCTGGACAGAACGCACAGCAAGGAGAGAATTCGGTTTTCGGCTTAGGTCTCAGGGTTTTAGGGCTTTTAATAGGGTAGCGAGGGAAACCGGTTGAGGGCGTAGGGCTCAGGGTTCAGGGTTTTGGGCTCTTGGGTTTCAAGGTTTTAGGTTTTTGGGTTGGTGGGGTTGAGGGACAATACTTTTGAGATAGCAAATAGCAGCTTTCAAGTGCGATTTTTTGGCGAAACAAAGAAGCACGGCTCGCAAACCACGTCAGGAGTGTAAGCCTGCCAGGATCATACGGCTAGTTAGTATAAGCCTTACACGTCAAAAACGACACCTCCGACTCCCTGGAATGTAAAGCTTAGCTACGTACGTTGCTTGCAGCCTTCCATCCTGGCAAGCATGTCGAGGCTGCGATAATTAAGCTTCGGACGAAGGCCCGCAAGCAGGGAAACCGTCATCGAGCTGCATGGTTCTGACTTTTGACCGGCACCATCATCGTTCTAAGCAGCAGCATGTTTGTTTTCGGATCAGCATCAGCATCGTCTTCAGCAATTGCACCACTTGGACGTTCGCGCATTATAAGACTTGCAGTTCGTCAATGCAGGCATTGTATCGGCGCTGCCTCGCTTTGAAGGCTTTGAAGATGCTTCCGGAGGCCGGCAGCCGTTCTTGGTACTCGCAGTGTGAACTTAGGACGATTGAGGAGATCGTTCGGCAATCATTGCATAGAGGTAGCTGCATACAAAATGGCCACTGCCATGTTACTCCTGGCCTCCGTACCGACTCATGCAGAAAACTCTACATGATGGCCCCTGCTTTTTTACTGTAACACAATATTGTCATTCATGCTGTTGTCGCATCGACATTGTTGCGAGAAGGCAAGCGTGTAAACCGAAGGTCAGGATATTTCTTGTGACACGACCGGACACGATGCTGACCCGTTGCCAGTCAATCACCGGGAGTCCCCAGAAAGGATGAATCCTGACATGACGTACACTTGACTTGCAAATAGTTGCAGAACATAAACATAAACCTGTCAGAGCTCCGTCGGCGCCGGCATGTCACTGTTTCCTTATCGAGCGCTGCATGAAGGTAAAGCAGACGAAGTGACAGGCCTTCGAACCATTCGCTACTACCCGCTGCCACCCTAAACGACCCGCAACCGGTTTAGTTTATTTATAGGGTATCCCAAACCCTGAACACATGTTTAGTGCAGGGTTCAGGCCCCATGACCCCTTATGGACCCCCAAGCCATAGACCCGGAACGCCATGGTCGCTACAGGACGCTCTTACATGAAGCCCCTTTATAGTAACCCTATACATTCCTCAATGGAAGGCGTATACAGCGGTTTGAAGATCCTTATATATGCACTATACTTGGTGAACCTGAATCCCCACTTCCAGCATTCTCTTCCCCCCAAAACCCGAAAAGAGATACCTCAACCCTAAACCCTTACTCCCTAAACCCTTGTCCCTAAACCCCTAAACCCTGAACCCCAAACACTACAATCCTAAACCCCATAACTTCTAAAGCAAGAACACAGGCCAGAGCTGACTTCGAGAAGCTTGCGCAGACATGTGCGCCCATTTCGAAGGGTTTCCGACAACAGGTTTAGGGTTCGGGGTTTATAGGGTGTAGGTTTATAGTACCCCTGAGCAGTAGGATCCTTGTTAGAAGGACCCCAGAATAAGGTACCCCCCAATTTCCGGAAACGCCCAATTTCTCTTTCATGACTAATGCTTTAGGGTTTTTGTGTTTAGAGTCTGGGGGTCTTGGGGCTAGGGGACTAAGGAACTTGTGCGTTTATTTTTGGGTTTAGGGTCCTGGGTGTGGCTTGGGGATTATCGGGCTTGAAATTTAGGGTTCAGGGCTTGTCATGGGCTGCAGGAGTTTAGTGTTTATGAGCTTTACTTGTAGGTATTCAGACTTTGTGTAAACCTAGCCTCCAGGTGCTCAGGTCCGCTCGTGGATGTTTGGGAGAAAGGGATCCTCTTTTTTTTCAGGGATTCTTCCGGGTTTGGGGTTTTCCGAACCTCAGAGTCCCTTTATAACCATAGTATAAAATATCCCCCAGCATCTTTTTGTGATTATTAAGGCCCCTGCATGAAGTATACTGTTCAGGTACATTCACCTAACATGGATTTCGGTAGAGCCTTGCTGGGAAGACCATGATGGGTCACGGGAGGGTCTTGTGTTCAAGCTTAATTTTTGCAGGCTCGAAGGATCATCCTTGAATGTCCTCTGTATGCCTTTCACTCTAGTAGTATACCCCACATCCCCTAAACCCTAAACTCTAAACCCTAAACTGTAATAGGTAAGACCACTTTATGAAAGCCTGTACTGGTCCTATAGGCTCTGCAGAAACCCAGAAATCCCCAGAAAACCCCAGGGCCCAAAACACGCATAACAAGCCTTCAAAAGCCCTACGCAACCCTAAACCCTAAACCCTAACCCCTAAATCCTAAACCCTAAACCCTTAAAATACGAGGAAAATACAGTTGCTGTGTTGGAGGCCACGACCTGACGGAGAAAGATTTGAAGAGGCTGCGCTGGCTTAGGGTTTAGGGCTTGGGGTTTAGGGTTTAGGGGTTTAGATGGTTTAGGGTTTAGGGGCTGCGCTGGCTGGGGAACCGCTGTTTATGACGCCAAAAGCAAAGAAGAGAAGTAATGGGGTTTTGTGAGGGCTACGATGAGGGTCAGTATGAGCGTCACTATAGGTGCCCGACTATTGTAGCAGCATTGTCCGTTCTATGAAGGGTTTTACAAGTTCTGCTGGTCCACATGCCTTCTTAGTCGCCCTTAGTTCTGCTCCTAGCACTTTTTTCCGGCTTGCCCGTGGCCGAAGTTGTCTTGTTTTTTTGTCGCAGTTGCGCTTGTCATGATGGACCGCTACTGGGGGAAATTTGAAACCGAAACTGCGATTCGTCGACCGCAGCTACCGCGAGCTTTTTCAGCACTCAAAGCAAGTGCTCCGTGATGCTTCCTTGACGCGATGTGCAGCTTCTGTTTCGGCAGAGCTGCTGGCGACGGAGTCCGGGTGCAAGCCACTCCGTAGGCGGTGGCTTGCCGGGCGGCTGCTGCCCTCATTTGTCCCCATGGAAGCTGTCCGATGCACGGTGGCGAACCTGGCTGCAGGGCATTCGGGCACGATCCCCAGAGCACACACCTGGCACAGAGTTGCAGGACCTTGGATTTAGGGTTTAGGGTCGAGTGTATCAGTGCTCAACATCGGTACTTTTGAGGCTTGCTCAGAGCCAAGCCCGCCAAATGATGTCAAACTTAGAAACCGCTGCCTAGCTGGAGACCCAGAGGCTCTAGAGCCCTTATCTTCAAATGGGAGTTTCCGAAAATTAGGGGTACCTTATTTGGGCGTCCTTAAAATAAGGATCCTACTGTTTAAGGTATTATATAAGGGTCCCCTTTTTTCGGAAACCCCCAAATGGCAGCGTAGCACTCCGAAGTCCTAATAACAAAGCTGGCCTTCCATCCATAGATGATACCTAGAGTCTCCTTTGTAGTTCCTTTTTTTGGTTAACCAAAATCTCTATTATAGGATCCTAACCATAAAACTGGTTAACCAAAAAAAGGAACTACAATGGAGACTCTAGGTATTATCTGGGCTTCGGAGTACCATACTTTAATACTTTTTTCTTAAAGGAACCATTATGAAACACAAGTTTATACTTTTTCTCCCTGGTTACTTAAAAGCTCAGTTATAGTCTATTGTAGCCCGTTAGAATCAACAATCGTCAATTTAGCTGTTTGTAGTGTGCTCCAGTCTATGGTATTATGCGATAGTCTATTTCAGTTTGTTTGGCCCTAGACACTACACTCAATTGCTTTGTGAAGGAGGGCGCAAGGCGAGTTGGCTTTCTTCCGGGCGAACCCACGTTCCGCCACCACAGCGCTGAATCAACTGGTAAAGGACAGCAGTACGGTTTAGGGTTTTGGGGTGCTTGGTGTGGGGTCGGGTAGGATGAAAAGATGCAGTGCGGAGGTATCCTAACCCGTACACCGGAGCCATAATCAGTGTACATGGTGTCCTTGAGCATTGAACGCCAATCCGTGTAGGATCAAGGACTGATCGGACACCCCACGGTTTAGGGTCTAGGGTAACCCCACAGCCCACAGCACCTGTTGTTGGAAAGTCATGCTGGCTGTTGTCTGAACATTGCCGTTCCTCTGGGTCTCAAAGCTGAGCTGGCCGCTGTGCCGAACTGGTATATTGCTCCGACTGCTGCTGATGCTGCTGCTGTTACTGCTAGTGCTATCACTACCGCTAGCACCACCCTTACCACTATCATTACTATGTTTTCTTCTTTTCATTGATGTGATGATTATTGCTTGGTTGCTGTTGCTGCTTCTTTCTCTTGCTGTTTTGCTGTCATTATTGTTCTTGCTGCTGTGTTTATTGTTTTTGCTGTCGTTGTTGGTGGTGGTGGTTGCTGTGGCGCCATCGTTAATCAGCAGCTAGTCAGTCACCCTAAACCCGAAACCCTAAACCCTGCGTAACTTCCTGCTGCTTTGCTTGCGGAGCAGAGAAAGTAGCCATTGCACTTTAAGAAAACCTGAACCCTAATCTCTAAAGTCTAAACCCTAAACCCTAAACCCTAATCTCTAAAGTCCATCCTTTGGCTACGGCTCAAGCCATTTTGGCTCAAGCTGTTGGCCCGAACCTGGAGGACTTGCTTTGACTTCTTTGCCCCTCTTCCCACTCCTCGCTTTGCTCCGCTCGCCTGGGTGGGACGATCGAGGTGCTGCTGTGGTCCGGTCNGGCTCAAGCTGTTGGCCCGAACCTGGAGGACTTGCTTTGACTTCTTTGCCCCTCTTCCCACTCCTCGCTTTGCTCCGCTCGCCTGGGTGGGACGATCGAGGTGCTGCTGTGGTCCGGTCCTTTACTCTCGTGGGTGTGATCCTGCGCTCCCTCCGCGGGGTGGCGGCCAGGTCCTGGAGCTTGCGACGTCGATTCTGTGCTTTGTGGGCGAGTTGGCGGGCTGGTCTTCATCGTCTATTTGCTGATTCTGCACTTTGTGGGCGAGTTTGGGACGCAGTTTCTGCGCGGGCTGGTCTTCCCCGTCTATTCGCTGATTCTGCGCTTTGTGGGCGAGTTTGGGCCGCGGTTTCTCCGTCTTGTGGGCGAGCTGGTTAGTGACGCAATTTTTCTGTCCTGTGGGCGAGCTAGTGGCCTGATTTCCTTCGTCTATTTGCCGATTCTGTGCTTTGTGGACGAGATGGCGCTGTTTGGTGATGCTGAAATCATTGAACCCATTGAGGTGGATGCGGAAGGCGAGAGGGGTTCACCCACAGAGTTGGCTGAATCAAGCGGAGACGACCAGGAGATGAAGGCGAAGAATGAGAAACGCAAACGTGATGATCGTGGACGAGATGCTCGTAGCAGAGACGTTCGTGCCTTTCCTGTTCCTGGTGGTGATGATGAGGATGAACTTGAAAGCCCCTCCAAGCGAGCACAACGGGCTGAGGAACCTTTCACCGCTCGCGAAATGCGGGAACTACTCATGGGCCATGTTCGTGAGATGAAGTCTGCTTGGACGACGTTCCAGGGTAGACTTGACCATCTTGAAGGGGTGCAAGAAAAACAAGGGAGTGCCATCGATAAGCATGATGAGATGATGAGTCAACTCAGAACGCGCACCAAGGTCATTGAGAAAGATATGGCCAGTCAGAAGAAAGCGCAACAACAGACTGTCAGCAACCTTGATGCCCTTACCGAGGAAGTGAAGAATATGAAGGTCCAATGGGATGACATGCGTGGCAAAGTAGAACAGGGCGAGATCAAACGGCCTGCGGCACTGAATGTCCCGGTTGATCCTTGGGCTGCTTTCCTTCAGCGTCGAGGACAAGAGCAAGTGGTGGCTGAACCTGCTGGAGCACCTCCTCATCTTGCCAGTGGCTCCGGCCCCGTGGCGGATAAAGGGGACAGCTTGACGGAAGAGGAAAAGCGCACGCTTGTCATCGGGGGGTGGCTGCGGGATACTCGTCGATCCGTGATTGAGGAAGAGTCTCAACAGGTCTTGTGTCTGGATGCCGTGAAACAGCTGCTCGACGTTGATAAACTCATGATCTATGGTCCTAGGAGGTCTGTTGGGATGCTCCGCTTCTCGCTCAGGGAAGGTGAGGGACCGGGAGAATTGCGCACCAGGATGTGGGAGACGGTAAAGATCATCTCCAACCTCAAGCACGCTTTGCCCAGCACCAAAGAAGGGGAAGAACATCGTACTATGTGGGCTAGCTTCGTGAAGACAAAGAACGCTAGAGCTAAAAGCGCTTTGGTCAGTATGGTGCGGAGAGTCACGATCGCTCTGGCTCTGGATGCTAAAGATGAAAATGGGAGTGTACCATGCGTTGGGAACACCCAAATTACAGCCTACGACTGTGACTGGGCCCTTGGGACAATTTGGTGTGGAGCTTTGAAGTTGGCCTCGGCAACCCACAAGCAACCGCGAGAGGGAGAACACGTGCTTATGAGTGGTGGATGGGTCTCGCTTACTTCAGTGGCCACGTCGGCGGGCTGTACCATTGAGGAAGCCAAGCTCGCCTTTGAGCATGAGCTCTGACAAGATGATGCAGAGAGTTTCACTGCTGATGGTGCTGCTGGTGCTTCGCCCGAGTTAGAGTCGTGCCCTAAGGGACGATTTTCTGGCCACAGCTTCAGATCGTGTGAAAAACACCGCTGGGGACGTGTTGGTCAGTGGAACTTGGGAGGACAAGCAGTGCAACTTCTTGATGTCGCGGCAAAGGACTCGGACATCATCTGTGTACAGGAGATTGCAAGAGATGTGCCTGGATGGGACGAATTTGAGAGTGAACATTTTCAGTGGATCACGTTTCGGGCTCCTTCTCTCTGGAGGGGTGTTGGCGTTGGGATTGCCTTGGACAAGTTTGATTGTATTATTCAAAAACTGGCCACAACTCGTGGAATGTGGGTACTTGCTAGGATCCATGGCTTGGGTCGTGTTGTGTGTGGTGCTCTTCATGCACATACTGGGGCCACCAACGCTGTCTATCAGGCTGCAGTCCATGAATTCTTTGCGGCCCTACCTCGCAAATGGCGGCAGTATCCCTTGCTCTGTGGGGTAGATGCGAATGAAACCCCGGGCTGGAACGTTGATGAAAATGGCTCAGCTGAGATTTGTCAGGGTTCCGTGAACTTGAATGTGCTGATTCAGGATGCTCTCAACCTGGGTTGTGTTTTCCAGGCTCCCCGACCTGATCAGTTCTGTGCGCCTACTCACTATCCCCGAGACTCCAACAGACGGGGAAGACAGATTGATGTGTTGCTTCGCAGGCAGATCTGGATGGGATCGACTCACATTGATGCAGAGAGAAGACACTGCATTGGAACGGACCACGCCTTTCTCTTCGGTGACATCTTTCTCGCCAAGAAAGTACCCAAACTCCGTTGGGGTAACGACTCGCGAGCTCGCTGGATTGTTGCTGAGCTCCCTGCTCTGACCATTGTTGATGCGGAGGATGTACAGCAGCTGGCCAAGGAATGCACGCGACCTCTTCCCTCCTCTGCCTACAGAGATGACCCTGTGACGAAGGATGCCTTTCGTGTTGCCAAGAACAGCAACTTTGTTGGTGACTGGAAGAAAGCACACAAACTTCGCCGTAAAGCTCGCAGTCAGTGGAAACGTGAACGACTTGAGCGCATACTTCAAGGAAGCTGGGAAGAGTTCAGACAACTTCAAAATGAAAGGAAAAAGAAGCGTGGATGGTGGGGTAAAATGCTCCTTGATAAATCCGCCGCTCAGCTTACGGGTGAAGTTCAAGCCCATCTTGAGAAGAAGATGGTTGACCCTAAGATGCACCAATGGGACGAGCACCTTGACCAGATCGTCGCTGATGTCGGCCTCGAGGGTGAGTTTGTTGCGTTTAGCATCTTAGATCTCAGGGAAGAGCTTCAGTACATGAAGTGCAAGAGCGCTGTTGGCCCGGACGGCATTGGGGTTCACCTGCTGCGCACAATGGCAAGCCATGATGAATTGGGTCCCCAGCTCCTTGCTCTCATCAACCAAATTGTTCGAGAACAGGAGATCCCTAATGCCTGGTCCAAAAGTTTCCTGGCGCTGTTGGCCAAAGTACCGGAGCCTGGCAAACCGGGTGACCTTCGCCCGATCAGTGTCAGCTCTGCCTTCAACAAACTCGTCAATCGTATGGTGTGTGCTCGTGCACTTCCTCTGATGCGGCGGGGGTCGAGGGTGTCATCCTGTGGTAAAGGTCGTCAAGCAGCCGACATAATCGGGACGATGTCTAGAATCCGGGACGTAGTTCGCGAGTGGAGATTTCCTGCCTTGGTTTGCAAACTTGACGTTGCTGGTGCATTTGATCGAGTTGACCGGGGAAAAGTTGCGGAGCTTTTAGTTCAACGACTTCGTGGACGTGGGGTGTGCTGTGAGCTTCGCTACCTCCTCTGCCAGCTGCGCACACACGAACTTTGCGGGAAAGTGCCAGGTGGACACACCCTTGTCATTGCTCCTAACAACGGCATCAAGCAGGGTGCTCCGGAGAGCGCGGAGATCTTTGGCCTCGTGATGGATGCCATGCTGGGAGAACTCACGAACAGCAAACAATGGCAAGCCCTTGGCGAGGCCATTCCTCAGCTCGATGTGGACCTCATGTTCTACCAGGATGATGTGTTTGTTCTTGAAAAAGAGCTGGGAATGTTGGGACGACGTGTTCGTGTCATTGACAAATGCTTGCAGCGTGCAGGTCTCAAGTTGGCAACTGAGAAAACGAAGATCGTGGCAAGCGCTCCATACCGGGGTGCCAGGAAAATCAAAATCGGGGAGGACGTGTTCGAGATTGCATCAGCTGCGGAGACAATTAAGGTGCTGGGAGTCAGCTTTTCGTTTCAGAATAGTCCCTCCTTCCAGGCACAAGAACTTCTGTCGAGGACCAGGGCAGCAGCCGCCGTACACAAAGATCTTCTTTCCGCTAAGGGCACCTGGGAAAGGAAACTTCACATTGTGAAGATGCTTGTCGAGTCTTGCTTCGCATGGACGGCAGGAGCTCTTCATTGGAGTTCTGAGGACCTTCGTTGTGCCAACCTCCTTCAGCTGCATACCCTTAGGAGAGCTTTCAACCTTCGTCGTCAATCTGGAGAATCCTGGGTTGACTGGAACAGTCGAACCATGCGGTATCTTCGCGCTTGGCTTGTTGCCAACGGACACCCGAGATGGTCGGAGAAAATCCTGGGGCTGCAGTTCAACTTGCATGGTCACTGGGCACGTAGGATTGAACACGACTGGGAAAGAGATGTAATCAGTGCTGCCCTCCCGATGCGTGCTCTCTTGTGGAAGTCCACCTTCTGGTGGAGGGAACAGCAAGCCCTCAGCCACAAGGTTGGGGCTAGGCATCCCTGTCGGTTCTATGCCAGCAACCCTGAACGTCAACTTTGTGAAGCAATCAATAACCTTTGGCATGTTGAAGCACAAGACAGAGACAAATGGGCATTGAATAGAGACAAGTATATTGAGATGTGGGATGTTAAGTGGAGCTCTGGCAGACAGCTGGCGTTGCGTTTCTAACTATCTGGTCTTTGTGTCTTTCGAGCTTGTCTATGTGTGAAGCAGGCATGATGGAGTGTTTGCTGATTTTGACATGTTCGATGAAGGCTTTGAGTTGGCCTGCCAACACGTCTATTCTGCTTTCGGCTCCAGGTGTCTTCAGACGACTCCTCCCTCACGCCTCTCTATGCTGATCATGCTTTTCGCCCTGGTGCTGCTTGCCGGTGCGCTTCGTGGTGAGGCTGGACCCTCAGATCAAGATGAACGCCCTTCCCATCTGTGGGAGACTACCTGGCCCTCTTCCTCTGGGGAACCCTCCGTCACTTGGGAAGACAATGGAATGGATGGCCCGTTCGCTGCGTCGACACCTTCCTCCTGGGATGGGCCGAGTTCTTCGTCTTGGGCTCCCTCGGATACTGCCTTTTCCTCGTCGAACTGGTCGTACACAGACTGGTCTGTGTGGATGAATGAGGCCTGGGATGAGGAGGTGAGCTGGGCGATACAACTGGAGTACTGGCGTGAGGAAGAAGCGGGAACTGCGGAGGACAACGTGGTGGAACAGTTGGAAACAGTGAACTCCGCCATCATGCCCGATCAGCAGCATTCGGTGCCCGACTGGCTCGACAAAGTCCGCGATAGACGTGATCTACGTGGAGGTGGTAACAGACGACTTGGATGTCTGCCGGATGCAGTTAGCTCTTTGGCTTCCTCCATGTCAGTGGGGACCTACAACGAGCCCTCCTCCAGTTCTTCCTCCTTGTCGGCTCCGCCTACTTCATCTACAAGGTCTTCGTTGACTTCGGCGACTTCGTCCAGCTCTTCATGGCCTGGCTCCTCTATGTTGCCCTGTTCCTCCGGATCGTCCTCTTCGGCATCACCTTGTTCCTCTTTGCAGGCTTCTTCGGCTCCTCCCAGTCAGTCGTTGCAGGTTTCTTCGTCTTTGCCCTGTTCCTCAGAGCTGGGGTATTCTAATGGGGCGACTTTGGTGTCGGTCCCTGCTTCTTCTTCTGCTTTGGGAGCCCCGAACTCGAGTCCGGCATCCTCCTCCTCTTCGGGAACACAGATGGAAGGAACGCCTCCTACCACTTCTGCGGGGGAGGACCTTGATGGCATCATAGTTCGATGGGGGGTGCCGCGACCTGGGCGAGATCGATGGCATAACAAGGACGGCACTCTCAAAAAGCGCTCGCCTGTCCCGGTACCCACACCGGTCCTCATGCCCGTCCCAGAGGAGTCCAACGATGCAGAGGAGGAGTTTTCTGAGGAAACCACTGCTCCTTTCCGACAACTGGAGGCGCGTGCAGTGGAGGACGAACACTTGGTGAAGGCCGTCACGTTCTATGGTAAACAGTTTGAGGAGCGAGCCGGACGTGGACCTCTCACGACATGGAACCAGGATAACAGTACCACAGCAGGAGAAGAGACGGCCGATGAGTCGTCGGCGACCTCCTCTACGGATGCTGATTCTTCAGCTTCAGTTGGCTTTTGGAGGCACGGGGAATGGGTTAACAGACCGCGCACGGTCGAAGAACAACGTCGGCACATTGGGGGACGTGGACTGCGACGGAGCCTCAAACGAGAAGCCCGCATGGAGACCTATTTCCGAGGCGAGTGGCGGCCTAAGTGGCTGCGCGACTTCATTGAACAAAAAGAGAAAAGATCCCAGGACAGAAATTGGCCACCTGTGGTAGAGCCCGGTGAACTGAGCACTGAGACGGCCCCCTCGCAGTCCTCGGATCCTGCTGCAGCTGGGAGGATGGGTGATGGTGAAGACACATACGCTGACCCTTCCTCCTCGTCTTCCGCAACGGCTACCTNTGAACTGAGCACTGAGACGGCCCCCTCGCAGTCCTCGGATCCTGCTGCAGCTGGGAGGATGGGTGATGGTGAAGACACATACGCTGACCCTTCCTCCTCGTCTTCCGCAACGGCTACCTGGACTCAGAGTGGATGGTGGGAACCTAGTGGAAAACAGATCTGTGGTAACTGGAACTGGGAGACGTCGCCGAGCCCCTCCTGGACACCTGAACCATCCATCGCGAACCCATGGGCAGACTTGGGATGGTGGGAACAAGAGGNACCTAGTGGAAAACAGATCTGTGGTAACTGGAACTGGGAGACGTCGCCGAGCCCCTCCTGGACACCTGAACCATCCATCGCGAACCCATGGGCAGACTTGGGATGGTGGGAACAAGAGGAGTGGAACTCTTGGTGGAACTGGGTTGGGGCGAGTTCGTCGAACAGTACGTGGTCTACATGGTCGCCGTGCTCTACCTCGTCCACGACTTCTTCAACGACCGCCCCTTCCTTGCCTCCTAATCTTGGCCTGGGGCCTGACGTCTTCCCGGCGCACCCGTTGGTTGAGCAAACAATGGCCCTCACCAACTCTGAGATTGCGACGCTACAGGAAGCAGCTGTGCCTCAGAACACTGTCCATCGCCTTGAATCGATGATGCAAATGCTTGATCAGCACCAACTTGAAGGACGTGGTCCAGAGGCACGCTGGGCGCTAGGTTGTCTTTTGCGACGTGCTGATGAGGGAGCACAGGCCTTGGACAGTGTCATCCATGTGTTGAATCGCCGGCTACTACCACGTGGATATGTTCCTGTCAGAAGGGTGCCAAGCTCCGAAACGGTGAGATGGAACATCTACAATTGGGCGAGGGGCTACAGTGAGTGCCTCGAGTTCATCGTTGCCAGGCACCTGGCCACGGGGCTCATTCCGGACGACCATACCATCCCCACCGAGGCACCTCAACTTCGCCCGTCGTCTCCGCCGAGCGTGGTTGCAAGCGAAGCGGCGGCGTCGACCCCAAGGGAGGCAGTTTCGATCACGGAAGCAGCATCGTCACCTAGGTGTCCCAGCTCAGATAGTGGCTCGGAGGAACAGGCTTCTCACAGCCTGGACAGCTCTCGTGCTGTGGACTCCAATGGCGTCGTTGTGAACGTTGAGACTGCCTCTCCAAGTGACCTTCCTCGTGGACCTCCTGTACCGCGTCCTGTCAATGAACCACCTGGGGAACCTGTTGTCGAGGAACACACTGATGGGGCGGAGGCTGCTTCTGTTCTACCGGTGGCTTCTTCGGAGTGCCCTCACAGTTGGAGTCGAGCGTTGAATGGGGAGCTTCTTGGGATCTGGGCTGAAGTGGAAGATGGTGGGAATGCTACGGCGTCCTGTTCGCTCCTGGCCAACCCTGGGTCCTTGTTCTGCCTGAACGTGATCGTCGTGCTCCTCCTGACGAAAGTGATGTGAGCGGGCGTCGCCTTGCGACCAATTGTCTGAAGGGGTTTTGTTAGGACTGTGAAATAAGGGTCTTGGATTTTGCGAAGTAGAAGTACAGGTGCATGCATCAACTGATGCAGACCATGGCGGGAGAAAGGGCCACTGCACTTTAAAAAAAAAANGGGTTTTGTTAGGACTGTGAAATAAGGGTCTTGGATTTTGCGAAGTAGAAGTACAGGTGCATGCATCAACTGATGCAGACCATGGCGGGAGAAAGGGCCACTGCACTTTAAAAAAAAAAGTCCATCCTGAATTCTGAACTCCGGTTGCCTGAAGGACAAGCGGTCGAGCGAAGCTGCGAAGTTCCTGGAGGAGCTCATTTATGGTCGAGTCGCAGTGGACGAGGTGGGTTTAGGGGTTTAGGGGGGTTAGGGTTTGGGGCTTAAGGGTTTCGGGGCTTGTGGTTTAGGTTTTAGTGTTTGGGGGTTTCAGGGTTTGAGGCATTCAGGTGTTTATCGGCTTTGGGCTTCCCGGTTTCGGGTGCATTGCAGGGGCCTCGGGACTAAATAGCGAGAATTTACGAACCGATGTAGTGTTCGGCTTTCAGACTCTTATATTTCGGCTTTCAGACTCAGACCCTTATATTACCCCAAACCCTAACCCTTGACCCACTCATATCCCCACACCTGGAGAAGGTACACTTTAGAGCCGTGCTTTTCGGCGTGGCTGCTGCGCAGGCCGACCGGGCAAGGGAATGTAGCAGTACTCGATGTGTTTGTTATTTGTTTTTCTTGTGCGTGTGTGGGGGCGAGAGTGGGTTGATGGAGGACGGGGTGCACGGCCGGGACGGGGTCAGGGCTTACAATGGGGTGTGTGGGAAACTGACCTACTACTTCCAGTCCATATGGGTAGTTCTCTAAATTAGGGTCCCTCTTTAGGTCAGTAGGCCACCCTTATAAAAAGGAGACCTTAATTTAGAGAAGTACTCATATAAGGGTCAACTGTCTTCTGAAACCGCAACTATGAATTGAAAAGAGGGTAATGTACCAGAGAGACAATAACGGTGTCTGCCAAAAACGACGGAGGTGGTAGCTACGACAGTCTGAGCCCTGCATGACGAAGTCCATGCTCGCAGTCATGCCCAGCTCCTCCGACTGCATGGGCATCATCACCACACCACCCTAGCATCTTGTTGTGACTTCCGGTCAACACCTCCAACGCCTTTTGCTGACCATCGTTGTAAATGTGCTGCTACTTGTAGGCGCGGTCACGGTTTGGGTTTGGAGTTTAGGACTCAAGACTTAAAGTTTCGATCTTGTGGTTACATGTAAGTAGTGTTTCGGGTATTTAGTCTCGTTGTCTCGGGCGAATGGCGCTATACCAGCGCCCTGCAGTCACAGTACACGTCTTGTACTCGAAGCCCTCTTTGTTTATGCCGTACCTATAGTCTCCATTGTAGTTCCTTTTTTTGGTTAACCAAAATCTCTATTATAGGATCCTAACCATAAAACTGGTTAACCAAAAAAAGGAACTACAAAGGAGACTCTAGGTACAGCCCAGAGGCTCCATATATAGTACCATCATGGAATTAGGCCCCTAAAACCCTGATAAGGATGGTCTTTTGGTGCCTAATTCCATAATGGTACCATGCCAGCCTGTGCCACAGCAATAGAAACCTCACCCTGAAAGTCTCCCTAAGCACACGAAGCCCCGAGTCTCTCTTCGCTTAATCGCCAGAGGAGCAGCGAAAAGACGAGCATCCCCCTAGAGCCCCAAGGCTTGGGTTTAGGGTTTAGGCTTGGGGGTTTAGGGTTTAGGGTTTAGGGTTTAGGGATTAGGGTTTAGGGTTTAGGGTTGGGGGTTTAGGGTTTAGGGTTAGCTTAGAGCCCCACAAACTTCAATCCCAGCTCTTCCAACCCGAAAGCCATAGCTCAAAGTACAGACCACCTCCGTGCTTCGTGCAGTCCTGGATGCTCGCAGTCCACCTCCTGGCAGAGATGGAGCAGTGCAGGATACCGTACAATAAAGGTGCCGGGGAAGACACGACGCGAGCTGGGGCTTCTTCACCGTGGGTGTCTGTACATCATCTGAGAGGTTAAAGGTTTCTATACAGCTACTGATACTGTAGCGGTGGTACAAGAGTGCCACGAAGTACGATAAGGGCACGACCTTGATTGGGATAATCGGTGCTTACCCATCTGCCACACGACAGTCCTTTCCAGCCTTGTTGCAATTGTCGTGATTCTGGGCGCGCTGATTTTTCATGTTCAGAGGTTTAGGGGGTTCATGTCCTTGGACGAAGATACAGGGACCCCAAAAGTATGTAGACTATTCGCCTTTGTATAGGTATTGAGCCATTTTCGGGGGTTTAGGTAAATGCTTAGTACATCCCTAAACCCTGTATACCCTAAACCTTATAACCCTGAACCCTGTAATCACTGCTTTAAGAACAGCGCATCCAAGCTTGACCAGAAAGTTGCGTAGATCTGAAACCTTGTATTGTAGTCTCAATCGAAACTCGCAGCGCTTGACTCTAAACCTGAGCCCCCTAAACCGCAAAAACACGTCTGCGTGACCTGAACGACGCGAGGGTCCGATCATGGAGTGCTGGGGTTTAGGAGCTCTTTGACAGTTTGCAGGTTTGTAGTTCGTAGCGTGCGGTGGCAGGGTGCAGGTTTTCAGGCGTTCAGGGCACCCTGAAGGGCGTTGCGCTAAAGACCTTGTGGACTTACCTGTAGTCTCCATTGTATAGTTCCTGTTTTGGTTTAGCCAATATTTTATCTTTCAGGATTCTGCAAGGTAACCCACACAAAAGACTATATAGGTACGATGCCCGGAGCAAGTGTCGTAGAGTTGATGGGAGCTGTTTTGGGTGTGCGAGTGCGTGCGATGGCTTTGGGGCCTTAGCAAAAATGAGCATTTCGCTTACCAGCTCTCGGCAAGAACTACACCCTCAGCAGCTTTTGTACGAACCTGGAAGACGGAGTCAGGTTTTCTGCGATTAATTTGAACTTTGTTTGATTTTAGAGATGAGGTGGCAACTGCAGGGCCTAAATCGCAAAACCTGAAGCCCAAGAAGCCCGGAGCTTAAAATATCTCAAACACTGAAAACCTAAATTTCAGTGAACTTGTCTACCATTGTGGTCTTTGCAGCTTACACTTGAAGTTCTTGAAGATGTATAGTTTGTAGATTCGAAGCATGTATGGCCTAGAGTAAGTGCGATATCTTTGAAGAGGAATTGTTCACTGAAGTGCTCGTGTCCTTTCTCAGGTCTTTAGTACGTTAAAGGCTTTGGAGGTTCTTTTTCCTTCTGGAGGCAACTTTTAGCTTACCTTTGGTTAGTAGGGAATGGGGGAATGGGGTACAATTATAACTACTATTACTACCATTCTTCCATTCCCTACTAACCAAAGGTAGGTAAACCCTAAACCCTAAACCCCCCTCCAAAAAAAAACCCTAAACCCTACACCCTACACCCTTAACCAAAGGTAGGTTAGTAAGCTCCGTCTTCTTGTTACCGCTTGGAGTCCCCGGCTGAAGATCTTTTGCGCAGCATACCTTAACCCACCAGAACCTACCTTTGTTGTCGGGTCCCTAGAAATTCCATATTAGGGTTTCTAATAAGAACCGACAAAAAAGTAGGTTCTGGTAGGTTAAGGTAGAGGTAAACTACCCTTCACCCAAAACTGAATCGATCGCGATCGGAGGTGCTTGTGATGCGGCCATCAGCTCATGTCGTTCCAGCGGCAAGTGGGAGTCTTGGTTTTTGTCAAGGAACTTGATTTTTTGTTGCCATTACGGTTTCATGTTTTTTGACTATAGGTCCCCATTAATTGAGACTCAGTTCACATATTTTAGATCCCTTGTTTCTGCCTTTTGAGTTCCTAGACTGTAGATCCTTGGTTTGTAAACTTGCAGTAAGTTTTTGTACTAAATGTCCTATTACGGTAAACTGAAATTACGTGCTCGCAGATTCTTAATATGGTGAATGTAAACAAAGCTCGCATGACGAGAGCCCATGCAGGAGTTGGCACTGGGCTTGCTGGCTTCCTTGCACTTGGCCACGTTGGTCGGGGACGCGGTCACCTTCAGTACTCGAGCTCATAGTGCAAGCTTTACGTGTTTTGCTTGGGAAGATCTACATTCTCTAGGTTCCTGGTTAATTATGAAAGCCTTATATCTTCCATTAAAGACTATTAAAGACATCCTAAGACATACCTTAACCTACCAGAACCTACTTTTTTGTCGGCTCTTAATAGAAACCCTAATATGGAATTTCTAGGGACCTGACAAAAAAGGTAGGTTCTGGTGGGTTAAGGTAGGTCTTTTCTGTTACAGGATTGGGTACCTAGAGACTCCAATACCCCTTAATTAAGGAATATACCTTAAATCATATTAGGGATCCTACTACAGTTTAAGGTATATTCCTAAATTAAGGGATATCAGAACCCCCTAAACCCTACTATAGCTCCCTTAAGGGACCCCTTAAAGGAACCCTAGGTCCCTAGGTAATCCTTAATTAACTGGGTATGTTGTGTAGAGTTATAGGCTAAGGAGCTAAGCTCTACAAGGCGGCTCCCCTCTGGAGGATTTCTTGGTTTAGGGTTTAGGGGTTAGGTTTTAGGGGTTTAGGGTTTAGGGTTTAAGGGTTAGGGGTTAGGGGTTTAGGGGTTTAGGGTTTCGGGTTTAGGGGTTTAGGGGCCTAAATCATACTATTTTTGGGGGTTCCTTATGAGAATGGTATAATGGGCCTCAAAACCCTATTCTAATTATAAAGGCTTAATAAATTAAGGCCCCTCTATTGTGGGTTCATTGTCATTGCATGCTCAAAGTTCTGCGGTTTAGGGTTTAGGGCTTATGGGTCTATGGCAACGTCAACTGAGGGTACTTCAGCAAAACCCCGTAGTCTCAGGCAACGCGATGAGCTCCTGTCTGCGAGACTTGCGGTGGCCTACCTGTCTTGCGCTTTTTCGCTCCATGGCCCTCCGACAGGTCCGGCCAGACAGCTACTGTTGCAACCAGGCCTATCGTGTAGGGATCGGGGGTGCAGGGCGCAGAGTTTTAGACTTAGATTTCAGGGGGGATTTTGAGGGTTAGCGAGTTTAAGTTTTATAAGGTATAACGTTTCAGCTAAGGGTTTTGAGGGGCCTTACCCCCCAAGAGAATTCGTCTAGTCGATGATAACTAGTGAAACCGAGAGAAAGAACAGCTTCAACATCTCACAACTGGTGTTGCTACGAAGAGGGTTTCCTCCCTTAACCCTGAACCGGACCTGCTGACTTAGAAGCCCTGCGTGACCCTCAACCCCAACGTCCAAGCTAAGACTCCACCCCGAAGGCGCAGCGAGAGTCCTATATCCAAGTGATACGGTTGATGGACAAAATCCTGCATTACCCATTATAAGGAATATACCATAATTCCATAGTTTAGGGTCCTTAGGGTCATGCAGGATTTTGTCCATCAACCGTATGGTTCACCCTAAACCCTAAACCCTGGAGCCTTTTGCCCTATCCTAGAGCCCTCTCTCAGGCAGTGTGGCGCTCAGCTCTTGCAAGGGCAAGGCGTGGAGAACGACCCAACTGCTTCTTCTTGAAGACTATGCATGCGCGAATACGTTCCTGGTGCTGTCGTTTCGCAGTTTTTCAAGGTTTGCGCATGGTGGCCAAGGGTTTACATAAAGTTTATAAGGCTTAGGTTGCAGGCTTCAGGGTTTCAGGTTCAGGTTTGACTTAGGGTGAGGGGGGCCGCATCAGTGCAGGGAGGCTTCGGGGTTTCTTGCTCACAGACACCATCGGCACAGCCTTCGGTTAGATTTTAACTAAGAGCTTAAGCTCTGGCACTAAACCCAAAGTTCCAAACCCCAAGGCCCAAAACAGGAGACCCCAAACCGTAATTCAGCGAAGGTCTTCACACTACCTACCCAGAGGGTCCCACATACACTACCATTATGGAATTAGGTCCCCAAAACCAAAATAGGGATTGTTTTTTGGGGGCCTAATTCCATAGGTAGTGTATATGGACCCTCTGGGCTAGACGAACCAAGGTACCTTTGAACAGGTAGATGTATCAGTTTTTTCGGGGTCACAGCCCCTGTTGAAAGGTACATTGGTTACACTAGCTAAACCCCAAACCCTGCGGCTCCAAATGGTCCAATGTAAGTACTATTTATAGACTTTAGACCTTAAGGTAGGTACTATTTGCATACTTGGAAAAGGATCTGCCAGAATGCAGCGCTGAGTGCCGGCGGACACTGGGAGTCAGTCCTCGGCGTGGTGGCGGGCTTGGAAACCCGGCAGGCGCCGGTTTAGGGTTTGTAAAGAGTTTAGGGATTAGGTTTTAGGGTTTAGAGTTTAGAGTTTAGGGTTTATGTTTTAGGGTTTAGGGTTTAGAGTTTAGGGTTTCTGTTTTAGGGTTTAGGGATTTAGGTTTTAGGGGGGTCAAGGAGTGGGTTGGGGTTTGTGGTCCTCTAAACCCCAAGTTCCCCTGAATCCTAAATTCCTAAGTCCTGCATCCTAATCCCTACCTTAACCCTGAATAACCTACCTTTTTAGGGCTCCTTGTTATGATTTCTTTATAGAAGTCCCTAAAACAGTAGGTTATTCAGGGTTAAGGTAGACCCTAGGCTCCAAACCCTAAACCACAAAGTAAGAGCTTCAAAACTGTGCGAACTTCGGCAAAGGTTTCGGGCTCCGGGGGCGGACTGACTTGAACAGGGGGTCAGCAAGGGACCGACTTCCGATGTTGAGAGCGAGAACGGTTTAGGTTTTAGGGGCTAGGCTAGGGTTGAGCACTTTAGGGTCTAAAGTTCAGGGCTTGTGTGTGTGTGTGTGCGTGCGCGTGTGTGTGTGTGTGTTTGTTTGTTTGTTTCTTCAGTCGCGCAGTCGGATGCGGGCTGAGTCGAGTCAGACAAACCAAAACTAAACCATCATGGAAGCTTTGTAAGTACTTGACCAAGAAGCTTCGGCCGCGAAGCCAGAAAGCCGACATACAAACTTAAAGCAGAAAAAGCCTTAGCCCGCAAGACTATGTTTAAGTCGCAGCCTTGCGCCGGCGACGAACTACAAAGCCTACTACTTTCGTCGTGATATCATAATGCTATAGCAGAGGCGATACCTGTGTTGATTTTTGGTTTGGAACCCTAAACCCTACCTTAACCCTGAATAACCTACCTTTTTAGGGCTCCTTATTATGATTTCTTTATATAAGTCCCTAAAACAGTAGGTTATTCAGGGTTAAGGTAAACCCTAAACCAACCCTAAACCCTAAACCAACCCTAAACCCTAAGCCAACAGGTGCAAGCCGACACCGTGACCTTCTCGACTGCATTGGCCTGCGAAGGGTTTTCTGACTGGCCACTCGCGCTGCGAATCATCGACCACATGAGTGGCAAGAAGGCTCACTTGAGGTAAACTTGTAATTAACATGCCTTACTGTTAAGGGCTTAGAATTTGAGATGCATGAAGTTCCCGTTTGTGTTGGTTCGGGGGCTTAACGGGCAAGGAAGTGAGTGTAGGCTTGTCTCCCCTTCAGAGCACAGAGAGTCCCAAATTTGGCAGTCCGGAATATTCAGGGTGCTTTTGCGTCAGCACCCACCAATACAGTGAAAGATAATGCCATTTAAGACAACATATTGTCGGTAGTTCTTGGGGGGGGGGGGTACCATATATATATATATATATGTATATGTATACAGTACATATGTAATACATATACCTATATATACATATGTATATATATACATACATACGTACGTATGTCTTGACTAAAGAACACGTAACTCTACCAATACCATGGACACAGGCCTCTGACGTACCGAACTGCCCTGAGCCTTGATCAGGCTACCCCGAACATCATCACTGTGAATGCCGCGCTCTCTGTCTGTGAGACGCGGGGAGAATGGGAGGCTGCTGTTTGGCTGCTGAAGGCAGCAGCCGCTGAAAGACTAGGCCGGATCTGGTGTCGGATTTCATCCATCAGGTTTACATGAAGAATGGGAGCTCTTCCGGAGCGTAGCCTTTTTGCAAACAGGACCGCACACCCAGCTTTTTCCATGTGCCGGCAGCCCGCACATGGATGATTGCATATGAGACGGCCCAAAGCCGAACATAATGTGGTGTGCAATCAGGTGTTTATCTCCATATGCTGCTACTACCCATGCATTCAAGTGTTAAGCTGACCAACGCCCACGCTCGGAGAAGCACATGTTTTCATTATGGATCCTGTATGGCCTTGCTAATTAATGCTTTCAGGGTTTGACATGAGCCAACGATAGGATGGCAAGTACACAGTGTGCGAACGAAACACATCTTTGGAAAATACATTCGTCGCGTGTTCTTTGTATCATTCGTCGTGGGCTCTTCGTATCTCCGTAGACTTGAGATATACGTAGTGATTTGCTTACTTACGTTTGAGGTGTGGTCCATGTGCGTTTATGCCTATGTGACTGCCTTTATGTTACAGTATTTCTCGCTAAGCGGAGACGAGACAAACTCTCGAGTACGTGAAGCTCCAACCTGCAGCAATCGTTTCACCTGAACCCGAAAATTTCGACGCTGCAGCCCTTCACCGTTCGTGTCAAAAGCCCAAACCCGCAGTCCGGAAGCCCAGAACCCCTTCAATATAGAGCTCTGAGCAATTTTTATAGAACCCTCCTTGTAGTTCCTAGAGGACTCCAATAAAGATGGACCCTCCAAAGCTCCAAAGGTTCTGTACTGATGAAGATTCCTACAACGTGAACTCTAATGCATTCTAAACCCGTGTAACTGGGCTTTGGAGTACCATACTTTAACACTTTTTCCTTAAAGGAACCAATATGAAATAAACGTTTATACTTTTTTCACCCTCGTTATTACTTAAAAAGCCCAGGTAAAGAAAGTCATGTGGGACGCTAGTTGAACTTTGTCCTAAACACCGAGGATAATCAAGAAAACTCTGCACTAGTTGACAAGGATAATTTAAAGCTCTATATCAATCTCTCCGGAGACTCGAGAGCTTTATTCTGAAGAATCAAAAAATTGTGCTCTAAGCCTCAGACCATGCCCTAGGCCCTAAACCCCAAACCCTAAACCAAAACCCGAAACCCTAAACCCTAAAACCCTAAACCCCTAAACCCTAAATCCTAAACCCTAAACCCTAAACCCTTTTCTAAAAAAAAACTTAAACCCGGGATTTCAGACCTCAGGTCCCACTGCAATCACCCTGAACACCATCATCAGCGCCTGCCAGAAGAGCGAAGCCTGGGAAGAAGCCACGGGGCTCCTAGGAGCCTCGGCTGGTTTTTTTTTTGGGCTTAGGCTTTAGGATTTAGGGTTTCGGTTTAGGGTCTGCCTGAACCCTTAAAGAGCCTGCCTTTAGGGTTCCGTATTATGATTTCCTCAAACCCCAAACTTCAGTAATGGGGCTCTAAGGTTTGGGACGGTAGGTGTAGGATGCAGCCACGAGGGTTTTACCGTGTGTTTTTGCAGTGTCGGGTTGCTTTCCAGTGTCGCTTCAGGTTTCGTAAGTTTGGTTTGCTTGGTGTCGGTGTTCCTTATGATTGCCCGGCCAGCCTGCAATTTTGCTGGCTGCGTGTCTCGATGCAGCTTGGGGCTTAAACTCATATGCAGTTCCGAGCACAGGTGTGGAGCCTTTTGGTGTCATTCCGGGGTGTTGAAGAGCGGCTTTTACCTCCGGACGCTGTGAAGGCTCGGTGCTTGGGAACGCTACATTGACGAACACTAGGTCGCCCAGTAGTACGCTTTTAGGCCTTTTTCTTCTGGGGCTTCTTGACAAGCGTGCACTCAATCACAAGGAGTACCCGCACCATTACTTTTCAAGGAGTATTGTGCAGCTTGGGTAACTCAGCAGCTTGATTGTTTCTCAAATCTATAGACAAGCTGATGGCACTTTAGGCAGCGCCCAAGTTGCATCCTTGGACCGCGAACTCAGGGGGGGTGGGGGAAAGATCCTTCCCGAAACAGGCCGTGAGATATTCCCGCTCTGTCTTTAGTATTTAGGTTGGAGAGGTCATAGCTTTTCGTGTTGAGGCTTGTTGCGAACCAGGTTCCGGAATTGAACGGTGGGGGTTTCGGGTCAATGCTGAAGCTGAAGATGAAGCCTTGTTTCACCCCGAAGGTGTTAAACCCTCGGCCACGAACGGTTATTATAAAAAAAGCTAGAAGGAATCCCAACAGAAGCCCTCAAATATTAGTCCCAGAGCAAGCCCTTATTCCGTTTTTTAGGGTTCAGGTTCCCTTATAATTCCTAGGTTGCTCCTTGGTCGAGAATAGAGTTTTCTTTGCGTTGCCTAGGCCGCATGCCCACTCTGCAGCTTCAACGGGAGCCTCGCGCTAAACCCTGTGTTTCGGGCCGGGGCTGTCGGGTCCCATCCATGTAATGTAGGGGCCCAAATAATTACCAATACACTGTTGGGGGTTCCTTATTATACTTATAGATCATGGGCCCCGAAACCCTATTCTAATTATTACGGCCCCTATAGTATGTAGCCGCAGTGGTATACCAACCCCACCACCATTACGGGGCGACTGCCGCCGCTGCCACACCCACCGCTCCAATCGACTCCGCACCACTGACACCGGCCACACCAATGCCAAGAGCACCAAATGCAACATCATAGGTTTCCAACTAGTACGGTTTGCATGTTGATAGGCACCGATAGCAGCGCAATTTACCCTGAGTACGATTGGAGTTATTGCCGAGCTGGTCATCGATATTTCACCAGCTGTCAGTGTCTAGATTTGACTGGGTACTGGGATTCTGTACCGCATTCATTCCGACAAGGGTCGATGTAGACACCAGAGCTCTCCAACTGAACTTAGCGTGTGCTTTCGGAAGGGAAAGGCAGCCCGTAAAACGGAAGACATCAGAGCAACTGGAGGCTTCTTAGGGTCCCGGTTGAGAGTGTTTTGGATGCGGACGTGTTGGTCTTCTGGCGTTTAGGATTTGGGGCTTTCAGGGTTTTATTTGTGAGATCTCTGGTTTCCGGGGAGCAAAGCTTCAAAAACCCTAAACCCTCCGAAAGGTGTGTGGTTGGGGCCTGTAGCAGGGGTAAAGCTCAACCCTATGGTCGCCGAGTTTTTGCGGCCTCTGCATTCAAACCGTGAGCCTTCCCTTAACCCCAAAGAACCTACCTGTTTAAGGACTCAAAAAAAATTATAAGCAACCCTAGCAATTAGCCCTGAAGCAGCCCAAGGATTCCTTCAGCTACAACGCAGCCGCCAGCGCTTGCTGCAAAAGGCACTGGCGCCGTTCGCTCCAGCTGTCTCTCGGCTATTGGGTTTCGAGGGTTTCACATCTGCGCGTAACTTTTGGAATCAAATTTCGGTTTTGTCAGAGTACAAGCCCGAGCGGATGTTAACAGATTAGGAGCTTTTTAGGTTTAGAACTTATGTGTTTGGGAAGAGGCATCAGTCACCTCTTGATTATGAGGAGCTCTTTCCACATAAGTTGCCTCTTATTTTAGAACCCCCACATGTGCGATGGAAGCCAGTAGGAGCGAGTGTAAGTGCAGCTATGTGAATCTCGTTGCTCGGATATTGGGCTGTCGGTTAAGAGCCTGCTCAATGGGTCTAACCCTGCCGGGCATCCCGAAACCTACCGTTTTGCCACTATACCCTATAAATCATAGGGCCATGGCCTACTATTTTGCAGGGTTTGCGGGTTACAGGTGAAGCCTAATCCGAAAAAAGGAGGCTCTCGTGGTGATTATAGTATTAAACCATCATTGAATCCCGTTAGAAGCCCTAAACCCTAGCGTCGGTCAGTGGATGTCTTGTGTCACGGCTTGTGTTGCAAGCCTATGCCGTTCTGCCCTAAAACCTAAACTAAACCGTGAACCCTAAACCCCAGGCTACGATGCATGATAGAGGAGACGATCTCTCCTACGATGCTTCTTGGCAGGCATGGTTTGGCACGAGCGCTGCTCAAGGAAGTCTCAGGCCCCATTCGTAGAAGTATCCCCTTACAGTCCTATATGGCTATAGATCCCCTTCTAGTCCCCCTAACAATCAGTTTACAGTATAATCTACCCCGAAACCCTATTTGCATAGGCCCCTCTACTAGTTAGAGCCTCAGATATTCTGAATCAGTAACCACCAGAACACCCAAACACACAACTTGTTGGTGGGATATCCCTGCCTTATTGAAAGCCTTATTGGCTTGCTTAAGAAGGGGAGTAGGAGATATTCAAGGCTGATTCTTTTTGTTTAGGTGCTTTTGGCTGGGGCCCTAAGATGATCTTCCGAAACTCGGTGGTTCGGGGGTTGACGGCGGTTTAGGGTTTAGGGTTTAGACCGGGGCTTCGGGGGGTTGCAGGCGTTCGGGGCTTTCAGGGGTTTTGGGTTTAGGGGTTCGGAGGCTTAGGCCCAGGAGTTGCTTTAAAATAAAAAATAGTGGGTACTTAAACCCAAGAAGGAATACAAAATACAATTTGCACTGCTATCCCGACCATTCACTAGGGTCGAGGGGTTTGACTTTTAGGGTGTGTGGTTTAGTTTGGGGTCAACAGAAGTAATCCTGCCATTCCGCCCCTAAACCCTAGTACCCCAATACCCTAAACCCCAAACCGAAATTCGAAATCCTAAACCTGCGTAAACCCTAAACCCTAAAGCCTAAACCCCAAAAACCCTAAACCCCAAGCCGAAATTCGAAATCCTAAACCTAAACCTAGCCCTGCGCAATGAACATGCACCCAGACCCGAAAATCCTGAATAACACCCCAAAGGTCTATACGCTACTCCCCTAAACTTTGGCCCTAGACCCTAAACTCTAAACTTTGGAATATCCACCCAGACCCGAAAATCCTGAATAACACCCCAAAGGTCTATACGCTACTCCCCTAATTAAACTTTGGCCCTAAACCCTAAACTCTAAACTGTTGAATACCTAACCCCCCAAAAGTACCTATAATACCATTATTCTACATACTTTGGGGGTCCAGGTAATGCCCCTAAACCCTAAACCCTAAACCCCCAAACCCTAAACCCTAAACCCTAAACCTGAAGCCCCAGAAAGGATCAGCTACAGTACCATGCTGGAAGCCCTGGAGCCGCTTTCCTGAGCCAAGTTTGAGGGTTTGGGGTTTAGGGTTTTAGGGTTTGGGGTTTAGGGTTTGGGGTTTAGGGTTTAGGGTTTGGGGCTTAGGGTTTGGGGTTTAGGATTTAGGGTTAGGAGTTTAGGGTTTTTAGCGTTTAGGGTTTGGGGCTTAGGGTTAGGGGTTTGGGGTTTAGGGTCGCTGCGGGTAACTTTGAGAGTTCAGGGTGAGTGGCTGGTTGAGTTTTCGGGTTTGGCTGAGGTTTGGGTTGGGGGAGCTTCGTGCATTAATGGGGTTATGGGGGTTTAGGCTCTACCTAAACCCCCAAAAGTAGGTAGAATAATGGCCCAATACCTGTAAAAGGCCATTATTCTACATACTGTTGGGGTCCAGGTAGAGCCCATAAACCCTAAACCCTAAACCCTAAACCATCATATTAATCCCTAAGCCCTAAAACCAATTAAGGCGTAGGGAGACTTTCAGGGTGAGGTTTCTATTGCTGTGGCACAGGCTGGCATGGTACCATTATGGAATTAGGCACCGAAAGACCATCCTTATCAGGGTTTTAGGGACCTAATTCCATGATGGTACTATATATGGAGCCTCTGGGCTGAACCTAGAGTCTCCTTTGTAGTTCCATTTTTTGGTTAACCAGTTTTATGGTTAGGATCCTATAATAGAGATTTTGGTTAACCAAAAAAAGGAACTACAATGGAGACTATAGGTATAGTAGCAGAGAGTATAGACAGCTTGGTGCCTGAACTCCCAGCAGATTAGGTCTTTTTTACTGTTCTTGCAACGCGCCTAAGATCTAGACCATGATTCCCAACGGACCAAGGAAGGGAGGGCGTTGGAAGCAAGCGCTCGCGATGTTGGACTGCGGATCTGGGTTGGGGGATGTTTGCATTCTGTGCATCCATGTCTGTTGTGCTCAAAGCTTGCGGCCGCAAGAAGAGGACTTCTGAAAATCCCACGTCTCAGGATGAAAGTTGCGATTGCGAGAGAGTTGTGCCTGCCGGGCTCTGTGTTCGAAACGAGTCAAGGCAGATGTTGACCTTAGGAACGTTGGCTCTCCCTCTTGACGCACCATAGTATCTGTAGCAATGTTTAATGAGGAAGGGATGATTTCCAGTGTTGTTACTGTAGTATCCTTAGCGTTTTGGGCTTGTCAATTTTAGATGCTAGGCTCGGCTTCGGGAGTTTGGGGCATGTCGATCAACTTCTACAAGTAACATGAAGCCGTTGAACAAACCGAATCATGTGTCAACAGCAAGGATGTCGTGAACCTGGCCCGCTATGTGCCGGATGTAATTTGCTTTGGCTCCGCCGCTTGCCTCCACCAAAATCCTAAATCCTAATACACCCTGCACCAACATAGTATGTTCCAGGATCGTACAGTAAACCCTTCATAATCGCCAAATCAGCCTCTTCAAGACAAAGTGCGGGCATGACGCGCCAGACAGGCTATTTTCTAGCACGAGGGATGACGTCCCGAAGCTAGAGATGCGACTGTTCCGGGATCTTTCTTTGGGTTGGCGAATTTCTCTGAAACTCCCATCTTGACGAACCTAGCTTTCTCCGACTTGTTCGAAAGACCGTTCTCACCTTTGTCGAGTTGGGTCATCCCATGAGATTGCTTCCCACCACATTGTTTCAATATGTGAAGTTAGACAAAGAGGGGCAAAAACACACCGAAACTGGAAGGATCTCTCCCTGTTCTGAAACTCTGCACCAGAATGCAGAGAAAGCAACTTTGCGGCTTCAGGTTTCAAGCTTGGCTGCTATGAGTGCGTAGGGAGTAGAAGCGATAAGACTAGTACTTTTCCCGAAACTCTAAGACTTGCTCCTAGTGATCCTGATCTCTAAACCATAAAGATCTACAGATGTAAAGCCAAGCGACGTGCTTCGCTAAGGGCTTGGAGCGCCTGCACCCCACCCGCTAATCCTGAACCATGCACCCCAAGGCCTCAAGTTCAGAAGCTCAAACCCCAAAGCCCTGCACGGGCTCTGCCAGGTCATTTCTGCCGCAGAGAAGGCTGGCCAAAGCCACGTGGCGTGCGATGTACTTCGCCCCCTGTCTGAGTTTTGGAGGCTAGCCTTAGATAGTGATCTGGGGAACTTTAAACTTTTTGGCCTTATATGTTAGCTCTATCTTAGAAAAGTTTGAACGTTTTGGGGCCCGGTGGTTGAAGAAGAGAGTAGCAGGTAGCTGACAATATGCATGTCCAATGTGGGAGTTTCCGGAATTAGGGGTACCTTATTTTGGGGTCCTTATAATAAGGATCCTACTATTTAGGGTACTACATCAGGGCTCCCCAATTTCGGAAACTCCCTTGTAGAGGTTCGTGATGTCCACAGGAGCTGCTGCCCGGACTACTACCGCTAACACTACGGCTGTGGCTGCGGCTTCCTCTGCTGCTGCCACTGCTACTGCCACTGCTCATGCTACTACTCCTACTACTACTACTCCTCCTCCTCTTGCTGCTGCTGCTCTTGCGACAACCACTAAGTCACCACTACTAGTGCCATTGCTCCTGCAGCTGCTAGCAGTAGGAGTATTAGGAGGAGCAGTCGTCATCGTAGTCGAAGGGTCGTAGGTGGTAGGTTCGTAGGTCGTAGTCGTAGGTCGTAGTCGTAGGTCGTAGTCGTAGGTAGTAGTAGTAGTAGTAGTAGTAGTAGTCGTAGTAGTCGTAGTCGTAGTCGTAGTCGTAGTCGTAGTAGTAGTAGTAGTAGGAGTAGAAGTAGTAGAGTAGTAGGAGTAGGAGTAGGAGTACGAGTAGCAGCAGTAGCATTGCAGGAAGTCCTCTGCTCAGGCGAGATGGAAGCTTATGGCGTCCAGCCCGATCGCATCTGCCACAATGTGTTTCGATTGCAGACTACACGCACACCCTAAACCCTAAACCAAGCAATACGCATGCAAGCTCTTTGGTATCAAGGGCCTGCAGTTTCCAGGAGGAAATCTGGAATCTGAACTGTTGCAGTTCCCGCTGTGTAAGCATATGCAAAGCCCCCCACACTAAAAGCACTGCACAGACCGACCAATCCTAAACTGAGCGATGGATTCACGGAGACCCCCCAACAGAGCGCGCAAGACTCTACCAATCTCAGAGCCAAATCCCTGAAACCTTAGACCCGAAGTCTTCTGCAGTCTAGGTCGCAGAATCCGAATTATCTAGACCCTCGTCTTACGGGCCACGTTCCCGAGGCGGTGCTCAGCGCATGCGAGAAGTGCCCTGGACTTGAGAATAAGTAAGCAATCCTGCGCCTCCTCCGGCTCCTGCTGCGGCGGCTGCTGCTGCTACTAGTACCAGTAGTTGTAGTAGAGCTAGTAGTACTAATAATACTAAGACTAATGATACTAATATTGTTAATAATACTCAGAATACTAGACAATACGAACAGCAATAATCTTAGTAATAGTAGTACAAACAATAAGTACAGTAATAATAAAAATAGAAACAATAACAAGAAGTTATAATAAACAATACAAGTACAGCGACAGCCTCAAACACAAAACAGAGCCACAATGATGGCTTGTTCTGAACTTGTTATACTTTGTTGCTGTTGTTGTTGTTGGTGGTGGTATTTTTACTACCACAAGAGTACCAGCCCCGCCAGGAGTGCCCCCACCACCACCATGACCACCTTAAACACCAGCACCATGAGCCCCAGCCCCACCATCCCAATCACAACGTAGCACCCACAGTCTTAATGACGGTGGAATACCGCCGTGCTGTGTTCTTTGGGCACCACCACTGTGCCAGTATGCATCCAAGGGGCAGCCAGTGGCCCAAAGCGCTCGACCTACTTCAAGGCTGCCGGGCTGTTGTTCATGTATGTTACACGGTGTGATGTTCACTGGTGTTATTGCAGAGTAGTTACATCGTTCTGAACTTGAACTGGTAGTCTTGAGACTTTGTAATGATTCGGAAGAGATCGAGGGCGCTTCGTGGGGCTATGTTACACTGGGGTCATACAGAGACGAGAGTGCAGAGGTCAGCATGCTGTATTGTCGAGGTTCCAGTACGAAGAGTTGGACCTGAATTTTCCACTGACCATTCCAGACTAAGGCTTGAAGGTCTCATGCCTTGGGGGATTGGTGTTTTCTTTTGATGGGTATGCTCGTGCGAAGTTGAAAAGTCGGTGGAGTTCAGGACCTCGAACCTAAAACCTAAACTCCCCAAGCCCGAATATTGGTCCTAGAGCGAGGCCTAAACAAACCACATGGATGTGTGGATCCGTTCTCCTTGGTGCAGCAAGGGCCACCAAAGGGGGGATGGCAGAAGCCTTGCAAAACGGTTTAACATTTAGCAGCCTCGCGTTTAGGGCGATGCCAGAACGAATCGATAAAGCCCTTAGGCCCTTAGGACCGGTAGTTGCACCAGAACCCTGATGCTAGAACCCGCGCAGACGTGTAGAAGAACCCTTGGACCTGCGAGTTCTGGCCAGGCATGGATGACCGGGCCATCCGACGTGATGTTGTGAGTTTCAACGCGGTGATCCGAGCATGCGCAGCGGTCGGGAGCTGGACCGATTCTCAACTGCTGGCACTCTGACCCTAGTGATGCGGCGCTGGTGCTGGTGGTGCTGGTGCTGGTGCTGATTGTGGTGCTGGTGGTAAGTAGTAGCAGTAGTGGTGGCAGAGGTGGTAGTGGTAGTAATGGCAGCAGCAGCTTGCGGTTTAGTGGAGCGGCCCTGCAATTGCTCAAATAATGGATGGACAGTGACATGGATCCTGTCTTTGGGTATTCTGGACAGTCATAGCATAGATGGAGTAGCTAACAACGCTCTTTCTTGGGTTTGCTTATTCCAGTCTAGTTGTAGTTTTCTCTATGCTCAAAACCCTATGAGTTGCCCAATTCTGTTTTCACCTGCAGCCATCGTTTATCAGACGGTTTGGGTAGCTTCAAACACTAGAGCTTTGTCTGTACTCCATGTTGTCCACAACCCTCGTGCAGGATCAATGCGCTATCGCTCTTGCAGGACCTGCTCTCATTGGCTTTGACTCCAGACGATATCAGCATCTCAATGGCATACAGTGCATACCGGTGCTCAATTACCTAGAGGGTCATACCCTACCCCTTTTTTAGGTTACCTAGTTTTATGGTTAGGATCTCCTATATAGAAAAGTAGGTACCTTAAAAAAGGGGTAGGGTATGATCCTATAGGTACTGAATCCCTCAACCCGGGAAATTAAGGAGTGCGGATGGACTTCAAGCCGCACTGCCCAGCATTGCCGGTGATCCACGTAGAGCTCGTGACTTCTAAGCCCCCATAGCCTAAATCAGCGCGACCTAAGCTGCCAAGGTGTGAACTCCGCCATCACCGCATGTGAAACTGGGCTTTTGAGTACCATACTTTAATACTTTTTTGGGGACCTGTTACTTAAAGGGGACCATTCTGAAATAAAAGCCTATACTTTTTTCTCCCTGCTTACTTCAAAGCCCAGGAAAAGGCAGCTCACTGGCGGATGGCCCTGGTCCTTCTGGGGCAGGTGACTGGAGATCTGAGTCTCAGAGCGCACACAGTCCCTAAACCCTAAACCCCATACACAACAAATTATATAAAGAGCTTAGGGTTTCAGGGTTTCGGGGCTTTAGGGCTTGAGGTGTAAGGGTTAGGGTTGATTTAATCCCTAAGCCTAAAACCCAGTTGTCTTTAAACCCCCACAGCAGCAACCTCTAGACCTTGTAATAATTTATAATTAGCCAGCTGCACAGTACACCTTCAAGGAGCCCTTAACGCAGAAAGCCGTAAACTCCAAATTGTGTGAGAGATCGTCGGAAGGGCGAACTTAGCAGGGCATGTTCTCGGTCTCCAAATGCCCAACCGTTGGCGATGAGGTGCGAAGGTCATTTTTGCTAAGTTGAAACCAGCCTGGAGCTATGTATAATATATATATATATATATATATGTCTACATACATACCTTTATATATATATATACACATGTGCTCATGTACAAACATATGTGTGTGTGTGTTGGTGTGTGTTCTTGTGTTTATACGTATGTGTGGGGAGTATGCAGGTGTGCTTCTATGCATACATGCATGCATAGAGGCACGTCTGCCTATTCTGATTTGAAAACATTTTAGTATATGTGTATACACATGTACGTGAGTATGTCTGTACATACATACAGTACGCAGGGAGGTAGGTAGGCAGGTAGGTCGGTATGTATGCGGGTAATTACGTGGGTAGGACTGTCTCTATGTAACTTTCATACTCGAGCATGTATGTATGTATATATATATATATGTGTATATATACATATATTATACATACATATATATATATATATGTACAGGATGACAATCATATGTTTGAGAGTGTTTCCTCGAGACATCAGGATAAGACAGAGTCTTCTGCTACACCGTGTTACAAGATTACAAGGCGTCTTCTGTTGGACAGGGTCGTTTGTTACACATGGTGCAGTGGTTTGGGTTGTAAAAACGTTGAACTTCTTGCACATACTAAAGCCTTGCGGTGTGTATATGTATTTTATACAGAAGTGTACATAGATGTAGATACACAGCTGATACAGATACACATGCATTTGACATACACATGAATTTGTCCATGTACGTTCTCGTCAAGATTCTACAGATATGCGGCCCTTCGCGTTTACAGGGATTTTTGAACGTGGTCAGAGTTCTGAATCGCTCACCAATTGCCAATGCCCATAACCCTAGACCCTAAACGACCGAGCTTTCAGGATCGGCTACTCCGCCGCCATGAGTGCGTGTCAAAGGGCGTCGAAATGGTCCCAGCCTCAGGAAAAAGACTTGGGGTTCAGGGTTTAGGCTTAGGCTGTGCGACACTAGGCCGGGACCGGGGGGAGGTCTTTTGCGATTGGCGGCCGTTGGGAAAATCATGTAACTTTTGAGTTCGCAGAAGGACTCGGTCATGGTAAGTTCCGGGACAGAGATGGCAACAACAGCCAAGAGCTGTCGTAGCCGTGATCATCGTGATAGCAAACAGTTATGGTAACTACGCCATGCCGAATTATCAGCATTGAAAGTTACTTGGCTTGGAACTCATAATGCTGTAGTACTAGTAGTAGTACAGTCAGCAGCAGCAGCAGCAGCAGTAGTAGTAGTAGTAGTCGCAGCAGTAGCAGTAGCAGTATCGGTAGCAGTAGCAGTAGCAGCAGCGCGGCAGTGGCAGCAGTAGCAGCAGTAGCAGTAGTAGTAGTAGTAGAAGTAGTAGTAGTACTAGTAGTAGTAGTAGTAGTAGCAGCTGTAGTAGTAGTTGCAGTAGTAGTAGTAGTAGTAGCAGTAGTACTAGTACTAGTACTAGTACTAGTACTAGTACTAGCACTAGCACTAGGACTAGTACTAGTACTAGTACTAGTACTAGTACTAGTACTAGTACTAGTACTAGTACTAGTACTAGTACTAGTACTAGTACTAGTACTAGTACTAGTACTAGTCCTAGTGCTAGTGCTAGTGCTAGTACTAGTACTAGTACTAGTACTAGTACTAGTACTAGTACTAGTACTAGTACTAGTACTAGTACTAGTACTAGTACTAGTAGTCGTCGTGGTGGTGGTGGTGGTGGTCGTAGATAGCAGTAGTAGTAGTAGTAGCAGCAGGAGTAGTAGTAGTAGCAGCAGTTGTAGCAGTAGTAGTAGTAGTAGTAGTAGTAGAAGCAGCAGAACGAGTTGTCGTAACAGAGCAATGTGGATACCAAACAGGCGCTGGTCGCTGCATCTGCTATGCGCCACTGGGCAGCAACAGCAGGCGATTTGTTTCGCACTGAAGTGCTTTGGCTTCCGAGCCTGAGCTCGACTTTGGGGCTGAGTGGATCTAGGCCATAGTTGGTTTGTGGTTGTTTAGGGGTTTAGGATTTAAGGGTTTAAGGTTTAGGGGTATGTTTTAACAGCATTGGGTTTCCTGGGTTCTGCTACTGATACTCGTTTTGCTGCGTTGCAACCCTTACAATTCTGCTGCATTGGGGCCGACAGGGCTAACGGTTTCGGGCAACAACATTCAGGATGCATGTCGTGATATGGCTTTCAGCCCGCCACGTGCTGTCAAAGATGTGGCAGGCGTCATCAACATCATTAAAATTACTTATACCATTTTGGGAGTTCCTTACTAGATTTATAGTAAAATATACCACAACTCTATTATTACCTATACCATTTTGGGAGTTCCCTACTAGATTTATAGTAAAATATACCACAACTCTATTCGAATGCATCGTGCTGTTGTGGTCTCGTGTACGACATCAGCGCCTTTATCGGGCCTGGGGGACGTGTATACAGTGTTCATGCCTGAAAAATGCTGTAGTAGTAGTAGTAGTACAGTACATGGGAGTCTACGGGACATAGGAGGTTTCATGTGAATCTAGTCACAATCCTTGTGAATCGCAGACGAGGGCCAGGGTGCTGAACCCAGACCGGAAGCATCACATATGTCTTGTTTGGGCAGCGTGGGTATTATCGTTTTAGAAAGCAGAGCTTCCCAAACCCCAAACAGAGTGATGGAGCATCTTCAGGACATGGCCGGCAGCTTCGTCACCCCGAGCCGTATTAGCTTCAATGCAGCACTGCAGGCAGCAGACTGTCAGACTGGGCAGAATTTGTGGTTTGAGGATCTGAGCTGTTGTTGGATATGTCCTGCTTCTGACTTGCAAACCCTAAGAGTATCGGATAGTTCACCCAAGTGCCCGATTCTAATTGTTAAGGCCCCTACAGAACACCCTGCAACAACTCTGTAAACCCGGATGAAGCAAATTTAGTCTGATGGTAAAAACCGATGCAAACCGAACAGGCCTGCGCCCAAGTGGCCAAGTGGCGCATGGCAGTCTGGCTACTCGAGGATGGCATGTCGTTTCAAGGATTAGGTTTTCGGGCTTAAGGATGTCTGAAGTTTACCTATAGTCTCCATTGTAGTTCCTTTTGTTGGTTAACCAAAATCTCTATTATAGGATCCTAACCATAAAACTGGTTAACCCAAAAAAGGAACTACAAAGGAGACTCTAGGTAAGAGCATATAGAGCTAGATATGTTTTAAAGTGTATGAGCAGAAGGACCTAGGGCCTGACCTAGGGCTTGTAAGCCTGGGCTTGTGGGTTTGCACGGACGAGAGGTGCTGAGCTTGAGGAATGAGGTTTAACTTATCTTCGTGATACACATATGGGGTATCTAGCAGTATCTAAGAAGCTAGCATCTGTGGCACACGTGTGTATATGTATAGTATCTATAACTATGTATGTTTTTTTGCATGATTGAACGTCGCCCTTGTTTAAAGAGAAGTGTCCCCGGAAGGCTGCCATTTGGAGCCGTCCGGGAACTTGGGTAGTTCCCGATTCAGCCTTGACTTGATCAGATCCTTTTCCAGCCAAGGGGCGTCCACATAGGGATGCACAATCTTCATACTATCTTACCCAAACATGTAAACACCATAGGTCTTAGCCCTGGTGAAACGTGAGCGCTTGCCAACACACTCATGAGACTACATTCTTTACACCATCGCGGGCTGGAGTTGCGACCCACCGGAAGAAAGTAGAGGCTTAGGCTGTTGGGGTCTATGGTGCCAAAGCTACCTAGCTGCACCTAGCTGGTCCGATGCTTGAGCCAGAACCCCGTCAGAAGTTGTCAGAAGGTGGACTGATACAAATGGGCAGAAAAGACATGCATAGACGGATCAGCAGATGGTTCACACGACACATGCGACGGTTCCACGAAACAAAATAGCCACATGTCAGTGGTACCTTCTCGGATGGCGGAGGTTATATTGATGATGCTGGTTCTGACCATGCACGGGATAATGATGCAGATGATGGTGATGAATGGTGACGAAGAAGAAATCCAGGGGCATGGCCCTTGCTGCGTTTTTGCTGTAACTACTGCCATTTCTCACTTGAAGTCGCCTGTCTTGCTTAATATAGCGGTCTTAAGATTGTGGGATTCCTTATTATAATCATAGTATGATATACCCCAAAATCCTATTCTTGGCCCCTAGATTAGAGCCAGGAGATGTCGATGAGCCACTGCACGCCGGACATTACCAGCTTCATTTCAGGCAGTCTTGCTCTAGACGCTTGGCATGGCTCCTTAAAAGGCGGGAGCTCAAGTTCAGGGTCATGGATGGGGGGAGTTCTAGAAGCCTTACTGACGGTTGCTTCAAGAGTGCTATTAAACAGGGTTGCTATAAGGGGTTTAGGGATCTAAGGTTGCAGGGGTTTCGGACGTCACGATGTTGACAGAATTACTGCGCGGGGAGGGGGGGGGAATAACACTTTCTAGGGCGTCGTCGTGTTGAGAGCTGGAATCCGACGGTGTGCATTGAAGAATCCCTACGTCCAGATACAGAACTGCTGAATCTCCAGCTTTCGACGCAGGTTTCTGGAATGCAGGGCTCAGTGATGTTGAGGGCTTTCGGGTCATAAATCCGAAACTACGAAGACGCCAATATGGGTTACCTGGGCTCGGAGCCATTCCTAGGGAAATAAACCCCAAACCGCAGAACCCATCCTAATCCCGAAAATCTGAACCTCAACTATAAACTTAAGCCCTCACCTTACCTATGTTGCCTTCCTGAGGAGGCAGGCCATCGTGGCGAGCAAACTGCACAGCTTCTGGGCATGTTGGGCACAGAGCTGGCTGGCACGCTGAAAAAAAGTTGCTAGGGTTCTTTTTGAGGGTTCCTTTTTGAAGGGTAACCTGAAAGGAACCCCGTAAAGGAACCCTATATGTCTCCCTTATAGGTTTCCTTGAAGGGTTCTTTGTTGGGCTCCTTCTGGGCGTCCCTCTGAAGGTTCCTCTCGGGTTCCTTTAGGGTTCTATAATGTTTGACAGGGTTCTACCAGGGTCTTTTGGGATGAAGGCTTAGAGCTAGAGTCTTAGGATTCAGGGTTTTAGGGTTGCGGGCTTTTGGTGTCCAAGGCTGTCGGGTTTTGGAGCTTCGGAGTTTAGGGTTATTAGGGTTTAGGGGTTTAGGGTTGTTAGGGTTTTGGGGGTTTAGGGTTGTTAGGGTTTTGGGGGTGTAGGGTTATTAGGGTTTAGGGGTTTAGGGTTATTAGGGTTTAGGGTTGGTAGTTCAATGGCGATCATGAAGGAGTCCTCTCTTCCAAATGCCTCTTCAAACCGATGTGGGCTGACAATGGTCATAAACCCGTACAGGACCTTCTAGGCCTCATAGTTTCCCTTATCATTATAGCAGCCCTGAGGATGGTAACCTTAATGAACGTGACCCTAAGGCTCAAGATAGCCCATAGCCTTCAATGGTATGGTTAGACCCGAAACCGCAACCTTGAGCAGCTTGAAACATTGTGGTTTGGGGTTTAGGGTTTAGGGGTTTAGGGTTTGAGGGTTTAAGGGTTTTTTCATTTAAGGCTCAGGGTTTTGGTGTTTATGCGGTTTGCCTCACCCTAAATCCCAGAGGAGGGTAGCAAACCAATGCCAGCAGCTCTCCGCAACGAATCATCCTAGAACCTGCAAGTCTATAGCCGAAGCCCCACGTAATCCCAAGCCGTCAGGGTCAACTTCCTGAAGTTTAAGTTTAGGTGGCAGGGCACCGGGCTGTACGGTAGAGTTTAGGGTTCAGGGGGATGTAGGTGGTTCTCGGGCTTGTGGTTACGAAGCATTGGAATTATCAAGGCTTAGGATCGGATGACAGAAAAGATCCCTTAAGTCAACCCCCAAGCACCTAAACCCTGATCTGCCCTTGCCTTAATTCCCTGAAGCTGCAGCATGTTCCGTGTAGGTTTTTCATGAGCTCGGCTGAAGGCCCTGAAACTCAAAATGTCTGTGACAGACCACCCTACCACCCTGTCCTCCACTATGAAGCGCGTATTCCGGAGGAACAGGCCTAGGCTTCGGGTTTTAGGTTTCTGATTTCTAGACTGCGGGGGCTTCCCTTAGTGATTTTTGGGAACTACGTTTTACCGTCATTGTAAGAAAGCTCCGAGGGATGATAATTATTACATGATGGTCTCACTCTAAGGGCGCTTAAGCCTTGGTTTTACTGGAACATGGGTTTCGCGCAGGTTGAAACCTCACTCCTGGCTAAGAGAGATTTCTTGACCAGCCATGAGTTACAATGAACACATACACACACACACAGGTGTTTAAGGGTTTCCCTGGATACCCTACACCATGTACAAGTGCTTAAACGCGTGAGCAGACTTTAAACAACAAAAATCTCTAAACATCGAATGCTGAGCTCAAGCACCAGTACTGAAGCCCTATAGGGCCCTATCAGAACCTTCATGGAACCCCGATAAGTCCTCACAGAATCCGTGCGGAGCTGCTTGTAGAAGTCTCACAGACCCCCTATAGAATCCTCGTGGAACCCGTCTAGAACCCTCATAGAACCGACTTTTCTCCCTCAAAGAATCCTACACTTAGATACTGCCCCCACTCAGTAACAAGCAATATTTGTAGTATAGATATTATATATATATATATATAGAGGCCCTTAATGGTGGCCTTATTACGGGTAGTTGTGGAGGCAGTACCCAATCCTAAACCGTAGAGAACTTGCTATGACCTCGGAGCGGCAAAGCGCAGGCTCCGCGAGGGACTCTGAGAACGGCCACGTTCATCCTGGAGCTATTAAAACCTAGTCTGTAGGGTTTATACACTCTATTTTAGGGTTTACTCCAACTACTCAAATAATGGGTTCATGGGTTGCATATTATGAGGTTAGTATCTGCCCCGGGGATCCCAAAAAACACTGCTGTAGGGGTTATAATACCCTTGAAGAAAGGGGTCATAACCTACTATTTTGTAGGGTGTGGAGGGGTTTTAATATCCTATAATAAAAGGGTCATGACCTACTAGTTTGCGCCTTGTAAGCTTGTTCAGTAGTGAGATCATGATGGGGGCTGGTAGGGTTTGGCTCTGTGGTGAGTAGCATGTGTGTGCCGTGACATGCTGTGACCGTAGCTAGTTCTGAGCGTTCCCAGACCTTCCGTCAGTATGATTGCAGCATTGGGTTGATTTGCAAACCCCAAGGCTTCGATGCCCTAGCTGAAAGCAGAATTGTCGTTCGAACTTGAGCAGATGTCTGGTGCAAGGAAGATCTGGGTAAGGTACTCCGGTTCCCAAGCTCCAACGGCAAGGTGCCAGGTTCCAAGAAAAGATTGGGAGGCATGTTGGAGCCGCAGAACATCAGGGACCCTAAAGACATAACCCCGAATCATAACCATAGCATGCTCCTGAAGAACCCACCAAGATGGACCCATCAGAGTCGCAAGAAATCTCATAAATACCCTGAACAAAGCAAGGCGAGGATTTGCTGTTCTTTTGTTCTGTCATGGCGTCTCTCCCGCCAAGAGACCTAAGTAGTCGCTTTTGTCCCAAACTTTCTTCTTGCTGTGTTCAGGGTTTGGGGCTCAGTGACAACTACTCCTACTCCTACTCCTACTACTACTGCTACTACTACTACTACTACTACTACTACTGAGTTATTACTACTGTACTACTGCTACTACTACTTCTACTTCACTGCTGTTACGTTTTTGTCTTTGGCTCTAGGGGAAAGCCACGTAGCTTTGTGATTGGGCTTCGCGAAGCAGGGCTGTGGTATTTACGGCAAAAGCCCCTATCAATGGAGTCGCCTGAATAATTAGAATAAGATTTTGGGGGTATGTTACACCACTATAACAACTATAGCGGGACTGTAAGTGGATATTCTTATCAAATATTGCGACCTCCACAGCAAGCATACACCGGACGACTAACCCGGAACCCTTTGCCCTCAGTCTCCTGAAGCACCTAAACCCCGAAAGCCCCTTAACCCGAAACCCCTACAGCCCCCAGAGCCCTAAACCCCTAAACCCTAAACCCTAAACCCTAACCCCCTAAAGCGCCCAGAGCCCTGAAGCCTCCAGAGCGCTAAACCCAAAATGAGCTAGTGGGGGTTTAGGGTTTAGAGTTTTAGGGTTTAGGGTTTAGGGTTTTAGGGTTTAGGGTTTTAGGGTTTAGGGTTTAGGAGGGTTTTAGGGTTTAGGGTTTTCGGGTTTAGGGTTTAGGGTTTTATAGGGGTCCGCGGGAACTGAACTGCCATGGAAGCAGTTTTTACAGTCCTCAAGGATCCACCAAATAAATACATGTGAGACCTCTGAGCCTCCATCGAAGCCTAGACCCTACACTCCACCAGATTCCTACCTAAACCCCCAAAAGTAGGTAGAATAATGGCCCAATACCTATAAAAGGCCAAGATTCTACATACTTTCGGGGTCCAGGTAGAGCCCATAAGCCCCAATCAAAGAGCAAGCAGCCCCCCCCCAAGTCCCAATCTCCCTGCGAACGGGTTTAGGGTTTAGGGCACATCTGCTGGCAACAAAATAATAATTGGTAGATAAGCACGCCCATAGAAACTCTGATTGTCGAAATTTTATAGCAGACCTTATGGTAGGAAGCCTTGCAGAAACCCGTATTCGAGAAACCCTTATAGAACAACTCCTGGTATAGAAGGGAATATAGAAGCCCCTAAGCTCTAAGTTCTAAAGTCCTAAAGCCCTAAACCCTGAAGCCCTAAACCCCGAGCCCTAAGCCCTAAACGAGCCATGGCGCGAAGCTCGCAGGGTGATCTGGGCTCCTCAGCTGACTTTCGGGGTTTCAGGGTTCAGGGTTGAGGGTTTAGGGTTTAGGGCAGGGTGTTCAAGGTTTTGGGGTTTAGGTTCTAGGGGTCTCTAGGTTCTTAGTGCTTAATGGTTTAGGTTTAGGGCCTCATGTTGGATTGCACGGGTTTATGTTTATTGTGATTTCGCATAAAGTTGTTGTTATTCTTCTTGTCATATTTACTATTATGATTTCAGCTTGCTTTGAATAAGCTTCAGGGTTTGGATGTCAGCTCAGTCAAGGCGGCCGCTTCGGGATCCCCGGGTCTGCCTAGGTTTAGGATCAGTACTCTAGAGTTTTGGGGGACCAAAACAGGGACTCTAATTTCGAGAACTGCCCACGGCATAGAGAGTTGTAGGGTTCAGGGTTTCAGGTTCAGGGTTTGGGGTTTTGGCTAGGGTGTAGGGTCCTGGGCTTAGGTTTAATTAGGGGTTGGAGTTCAGGGTGCATCGCTTGGGATTTAGGGGTTTTTGGTTTCGGGTTCAGGGTTCAGGGTTTAGGGTTCAGACACACTCCGGGACCGATGATATATGGGTGGTTGTCAAAATTATGGTCCCTTTTTGGGTCCCTAATATAGTACGGCACCGATTATTAACGGTACCCAAAAAGGGACCCTAATTTTGATAACCACCCATATGATGGTGAATTTAGAGTTAGAATCATCCCATGACGCTGCGAAGAGCTAGGTTATTTGGGGTTTAGGTATACCCTATCGAACCTGTAAAGGACCTCAAAATCTGAACTCTTGGGGAACCAGTAAAGGAGGCCCTTGTACAAAAGAGCCTAAGCGAGTTTGGAAAAGAGGCGCGCGAAGTCAAGGCTTCTGGGTTTAGAATTTAGGATGATTTGGGGTTTAGGATTGAGGGTTTAGGGTTTAGGCTTTTGGGTTTAGGGTTTAGGGTTTGGGATTTAGGATCTAGGGTTTGGGGTGTACGATTTAGGATTACATAGGGTTTTGCATTTAAGCCCTCTGAAACTTAGGTTGTATGATTTAAGCTGGAAGGCATTACTATGTAGTTAGGCATCCACCCATCGACAGCTGCCAGCAAAACGAAACAATTTGACTAAAGCATGGGTCGGTAGTTTTCCTACAGGCATCTGTGAGCATGCCACCTGAACTCAGACAGGAATCCTGGCCGTCCATATTATATATATATATGTACATGCACACATACACACGCATATATAGATATATATGTATAATATATATATATATATATATATGATGCAGGGCTGCCACACCCCCCCTCCCCCCGCCACCCCATGGTATCCCCCCTTGCCTGTCAAGTGGGTAGTTGTCTTGTTTGGCTTGTTGCTTTCCCCGGCTGGTCTTGTTTGGCCTC
>BGNK01003148.1:8817-24204 GCA_003297005.1 Symbiodinium sp. clade A Y106 | reverse complement strand
CAGCACCAGCACCAGCACCAGCACCAGCACCAGCAACAGCAACAGCAACAGCAACAGCAACAGCAACAGCAACAGCAACAGCAACAGCAGCAACAATCATCCCCATGACGCTGAATCCCGGGCCCTAAAACATCAAAACATACAGCCTAAGGCCCCAAAATGACGAACACAGAAAGACGCAAACCTTAGAACCTGCTGAGCACGCTTGGGTTCAGGGTACGCCTCACACCCACCATCCCTCACCTTGAACTACCGAAACCTAAATTTTGCAGGGTTCCTATAAATCCCTTCCAAGGGGTTCATAATCTAATCAAAACCTACGAAGAACTGGGTAAGGTATGGCAGTTGAAGGTGGATATCCTTGTATCTCACAGCCTGCTAGCTCACCATCCACAAGTCACAGGGGAGAAGCGCCAGGAAGAAGCCTTCCACCTTACAGCAACTAAGACCACCAAAGTTGGAATCCCATGATCTGAACCTCTACAAGCCCTACATCCATTAGCTATGAACCCTGTCCCTAGAACCCTAGACGCTGAAATCCCAAACCCCAGCGCCACAACCGTTCGCCCTACCACGATCCCTGCCCTTGGTGCCAGCTTGCGGCAAGAACTCGGGCACTGTGCAGGATGTGGAGTGACCTATTCCCACCCTACCGGTGTGGGGTTCATACGGATTGTGGATTCAGACATTTGCAGGTGGGGATTTATTCGTTTTGGGTTTGTGGTGCTTTAGAGGGGTTCTATCGTTATGGAGAGCGTTCTTTCCTTAGGACCCCGAAGCAGACCTTTTTAACCTTAAGCCGTGCCCCACGAAAGCTGCCTGATGAACCCTGCAAACACTGCAAGGAGGTGCGAGGGCTGAATGAAGATAAGACCAACCGAGTCTTGAACAACTCATATTAGGTTTAGGGTCCGACTGAATCTTGGGGTTGTGGGTTAAGGGTTTACTAGCCCGAGTGCAGGAGTTCTTAATGCACTAGCACGGCAAGCTACTTAGCGGAAACGAGCCAACCCCAAAGAAGGTACGAGACGATACAGTCGCTTGTCGTCAGGGTCTTGTTCGCGGTGGATGCGCGAAGACCGGAGTACTCCGAGATTTGCAAACAAGTAATGACAGTGGCGCATATACACCAAAAAAACTCAACCTAAACCCAAAACTCTATATCGTGTCCTTTGGGGTGTGTTCTTGAAGAAAGTCAAGGTAGACCGGAAGGTATCCTTGAGAAGGAATGGGTCGTATATATACAAGCCGTGCGACAGATACTGTGTTTGTCGCTGCTTTGTGGGTATGCCGCTTGCATGTAGCCTTAGGTGATGTTCCTTTTGGGAGCCGGGGCTTTGACGTAGAAGAGCTGCATGTCGGTGCTCTGCTGTAGATTCCGGGTTTTGCCGCATCGGCTCAAGCACTGTTGTGGGAGATATGCTTCTCCAATCTCGCAATAGGTTTTGATTTTTATGATAGTATAGTATTTTTTCCCCAGAGCTTCTGCTGTGATTTTCATGATCGAGACTCTAACTGGAACCGTTTGGGGCTTCCCAGCATCCCAACAAAATGAAGCGTTGAATGCACTTTGATCAGAGTGCTTGGATGTAGGCCACGGCTGAAGGCAGTCCGTAAACGCTAGTCTAAACCACCCTAAGTCCCCAAGCCCTAAACCCCCCACATGAAACATTCCTGATTTGTGAATCTCCAACCTCACAACCCATTTAGAAGCCCCTGAAAGCCTTATAGGTGTTAGGGCTGAGATACTCTGTGCTTGAAGAGACGCCTGATCTTGCCTGTCCAGCGGCCGCGCAAGACAAAGGCAAAGGCCTCACCTGCTTGCTGCATGTCTGTTCTGTGCCTGCGTGAGTGTACTGTAGGGGCCTAATAATTACCAATACTATTTTGAGAGTTCCGTATTATAATTATGATACAAGGGGCCCCAAAACCCTATACTAATTATTAAGGCCCCTATATTAAGTGTGTGTGTGTGTGTGCAAGTGTGTCACGAAGTCTGTAAGTACGACAACCAGCTACTGCTTCTACTTCTGCTTCTGCTGCAGCTACTACTGCTGCTGCTGCTCCGACTCCTGTTGAACTCGAAGCAGAACCCCTTCTCCTTCTCCTCCTCCTCCTACTACTACTGCTACTGCTACTGCTCCTGCTCCTGCTCCTGCTCCTGCTCCTGCTGCTGCTGCTGCACCACCACCACCACGACAAGCAACGACAGCACTAGTAGGAGCTGCAGCTTGAAGCATAAGCCAACACGAGCACCCAACCACTTGCAAGATGACACTTACGGTGGTTGGCCCATGACACTGTGTTGCAGGGCAGCGGCCTGAACCATCATGGAGGGGAGGCAGGGGAGTGCCCTGAGCTGGAACACTGCAAGATTTTGGCTGCCGGAATGATGGCAGGAGGCGTTTTGTGGTTTGAGGTTTGTTCCTTCAATTTGGGATGTGGCATCGCCGTGTCTACTTCAGGTTCTTGCATGCTTGCGACTTGGGTCGCTTGAGGGTGGTGAACTGTACTGGTGTCTTAAGTCATCCGCCCTGCAGTGTTGACATCAAAGCTCCGGCATCGTAGCCGATGGGGTCCCGTGAGACTCTTACCAACCCCACTCCTCACTTCTTCAGGCTGACGACCGAGGGCTAGTTCAGGTGTCAGAGAAGCGCAGACATCGGCCCGGAGAAGCGATGCTACTACATGGCAACCAGCGCAAAGATGGGGTTCTGAAAGGGTCAGCAGGGTGGTCCTATTCCTGCCACCAGCCAGCACCCTCCATAGAGGCATGTATGCATAATATGCATGCATGTATGTATGTGTGTATGCACTGTATGCACCCACCTATCCTCTGGTGGCCTTCGTATGCATGCGCATATGTCTGTCTGATTTTTTTTCAGAAAAGGGTACACATTGCAAGATCCCGGCTCCCAATCGCTATCCGTAAACCTTATAAAACCCTAGGCCTAGGCCACTGCCCTAGGCCGTAAGCCAAACCCCAACGCCCAAACCCGCAACCCTGAACTAACAGTCTACAATTGTTCATAAGGGTATTATATGGACTGTATGCAGTGGCCTGATTAGCTAGACTAGGGTTAAGCCTGCCATATGTATTTAGGGACTATAAGTAATAAGTCTCTACTGTTCCTAATTCTTCCGACTTCTATGTTTGGGTTCAGTGATGGTTAGAGGTTGTAAGTCTGAAGGCTTGAGCAGTTCGGTCTTGCACCTGAAGAAGCCCGAAAGACGAAACCCGGAAAATTGCAAAAACGAACTAAACCCCATCCGCATTTTTTGAAACATTGAACCCTGAACCTAAACCCCAATCCCGAGTAACCAGGGGACCTTTAAAAAGTGATATCACCCTAAAACATTGGTACGTTGACTATTTTAGGTACTCCCTAAACCCTAAACCTAAACCCTAAAACCCTAATCAACCCTAAACCCCAAATGAACCCTTAACCCCAAACCCCTAGATAAACCCTCAGCCTAAACCCTAAATCCTAACAGTACTCTTAAAGGAACCCTCAGAGGGACCCTAAATCCTCCTCTAGGTACACCCTAAACCCGAAACCCGAAACTCTACCCCTAAAGGAACCCTAAAAGGAACCCTATACCCTAAACCCTAAACCCCTAAACCCTAAACCCTATACCATGGAGGCGCACCAGCAATGGCTCGGAAGGCGACTACATGCCGCGAGGGCCTCAGCCATCTTGGGGTTTAGGGTTTTATGGGTTAGGGGATTACGGGTTTAGGGGTTTTGGGGGTTCAGGGTTTAGGGTTTAGGGCTTTAGGGGTTTAGGGTTTAGTGGTTTAGGGGTTTTGGGTCTCGGGCTTGCAGAGAATCTTCCCTGCTGTAGCACTTGTCTGTCTTGAGTCCCTAAACCCTACAAACCCCAAAAGCCTTAAAAAGAACCCTAAACCGTAAGCCCTTAAACTTTACGCTTCTCTCAGCCCTATAAATCCCCAAAAGCCCCAAAATATACCCTAAACCCAGTTTCCAGAGTTGTTGCCTGAAGTCAGGTTGCCGGGAGCCCGCGCCAGCAATCGCATCTTTTCGCCCGGCTCATGGCTTTCCAATTGCGCGTTGGGTTTAGGGTTCAGGGCTAGGGTGTAGGATTTTGTTTAGGGGTTTATAGCGGTTAAGGGCTTAGGGTTTCAGGGTTCAGGGTTTGAATCTGGGGCTTTTTAAGAGTGCATGCGATAGGAGTCCCTTTCGTATTCAGGGGTCTCTTTGCCACCTAAGGATCCTACTGTTAGGGCTGTGGTGTTTGCAGGAGTTCCTAGTTTCTGAAGCTACCACTTCAGGGTACAGCGACCTCGGTCTTCCAGAGGCGTAGTTGTGTAAAACACAAAAACTTGCTCCAAGGGCTAGAGAAATATAGTAGAAGCCGAACAGTTGGAAACCCAGTATCCTCAATCCTTAAGAGTAATGTATAGGGAATCGCAGCACTATTTGTCCTTAATCCGGTTTCCGACTTTTTGGGGTGGATTGTATGAATGCAACAGTTACGATGAGGGTTGCGGCTGCAAGGGGAGTTAGGTGTTTAGAGGTTTTAACAGGAAAGCGACGGGTCAGCGATATTGGCTTATCGCAGCCTCCATTTGCCAAGAAGTGATGTTTGCCGTTAGAGTCTCTGATATAGATACCGTTCACCCGGTGCAGGGTTCGAACCCTAAATCCTAGACCGGGTCATGGGTCAAGTCCCTAAACCCTAGACCCCAAACCCGCAAACCTCGACCTTGGTGCTTTTGCTTGTATCGCGCTCTCTTTGGCTACCGGTTTCCTAGGGGACAAAGCCGAAGGCCAGGCTTCAATGAACTGAGTGCAGTGCAAGCACCTGGATACTTTTATAGCCAATGGGAGCGCTTTAAGCTTTTTGGCCTTGTATATGTGGTCTATTGTGGAAAGATTGAAGTTTTTTGGGCCCGGTTATTGAAGAAGAATTGGATGAGTTGGCCATCCGGGCCCCAGTTAGCCCAAAGCCCAAACACAAACCCTCTTGACTATAGACTTCTTTCAACAGACACGGAAGCACAGTTACCCGTGCGACGTGCGACAGTCTTGACTTGATGCAAGAATGACGACTGCATGGGGAGGGTGAAAACTGTGGTCGTGGCTGACTAGAGTTGCGCCGCAGCGCAACTCATGCGCTGTAAGACTTGCCAGTCCAAACCAAGCACACCAACATCAACCGCATATCAACTACCAACCGACACCCGAAGCTTTCCAGTGAGCTCAATTCGTAGTACGAAGCTTCAATCCCCAAAGGAGGCGAAGAAAATGCATCGCTGCTATGAACAAGCTTTTCGGCTTTGGGCCCCCTTCTGGCTTGTCCAGGGAGACAAAGAGCGTCCAATTTCTGCGGGAGCTGTCCATGATCGCAGTCAGCATCTCAGCAAGCTCCAGCATGGTTGCGGGACTGAGGTTCTAGGGGTTTAGGGAGTTGGGAGATTATACTGTGCATATGTGTTTGTGTATGTGTATGCATACCCGTACACACTTACACATACACGTGCAAGTACACGTACGCCTAAACGTACACATACACATGCACGTAGACATACGCATATATACATACATGCATACATACATAAACATAAGCATAAGCATAAACATAAACATAAACGTACAGATGCTCACGTTTCCGTCTTGGCGAACTGTTGCCTTTCCGCGCTTTCACCACGTTGCACATGAGCTCATACGAGTGCATGGTGTTTGTAGGACCAAACAACCTGCATACACCTGCACATCTGCACGTATACATGTACATGTACCTTTATGTATATATGTCTGCATGCATGCATGTGAGGACATATGCATGTCTCGACATGTGCATGCATGCATGTACGCATGCATCTATGCACGTCTGCATGTATGCGTGGATGGCTGGCTGGCTGGCTGGCTGGCTGGATGGATGGATGGATGGATGGATGGACGGATGGATGGATGGATGCATGATGCATGGATGCATGGATGCATGGATTGATGGATGGACGGACGGAGGGATGGATGGATGGACGGGCGGACGGACGGAGGGATGGATACATGCATACATGGATCGGATACATGGATGCATGGATGCACGGATGCAGGGATGCGTAGATGCATGTATGTAATCCCCAGACACACATGGACCAAGCTTTACACTGTAAAGCCCGAAAAGATGTTTTGAGGCCCCTGTAGAGCCAAAGCGGCCAAAGCCTGCGGGAGGACGAGCAGGCCGTCAACAAAATTGGCGCCAAGATGGGGCGCTGACCTTACAGGGTTTGTGGGTTTGGGGCTTAGGGCTTAGGGTTGCAGGTTTTGGTTTAGCGATTAGTTGTATAGTATAGGCTTGACAGTATGCGTCTATTTTACTTCAGCAAAGAGTCGCAACTCACTTAGGGCGCAAGTCGTGTTTTTGTGATGTTTAGAAAGTTAGGGCTCAGGTTGTTACGGCGAGGGCTTGGGTTTCATAGAACCCAACCGGGGACGAGTTGTATGATGTAGTGTGCGAAACGCCTGGTCAGGCCGGGCACGGCTGTCGTCTTCATGCTCAACTCCTTGACAGGGCAAGACGGACTCGGATTAAGGGGTTCTTGAGGGGGCTTGGCTTGAGGCAGTGCCCCTTCCGACAATTCGCCCCATGCTGGTCCCCTTTATCACGAACATACTGTGTTACTTTGTTTCTTGCAGATTTCTGTTGCATGTTTGATGGCCTTCAGTTCATAAATGTTCCACGATCTTCCCGAGAGCTGCGCGGCTGCACTCCGTGCGACTCCAAATCCCGGGCTCTCGTCCCCAGTCAGATCCTGCACAAGGGTTAGGGTTTAGGGTTCAGGGCTTATTTTAGTGGAAAAATCTCGCCTGTAATCAACTGAGAGTCTTGTCGAAGCCCGCAGGCTATGCCAATCGGCAGTTAAAGGTTTCGAGCTGTATGGCTCTCTGGGCACAGTGTTCTGTTAAGGCTCCCTGAATCAGGAACCTCAATCCTGACCCAGGGGATTAGGGTAAGAGGGTTTAGGGTGCAGTGTAAGAGGGTTTACAGGGATTGCAATGATGTTCGTGAAGCTTATAGGCCGTTTACTCCCAGCCCGTATTGCTTGGCATTGAGTGAGGCCGTGAAGTCCAATCACGCTTGAAATTATCGGCGCCCGCGTTAGGTATCCTTACGGTCAGGATCCTACTTGTAGTCCTTGCATATGAACATTCCGTAATCTGACCGAAACCCCGTTCTGATTGTTTTACATTGGTGTCTGAAGCTCCCATGTGGTTGTGAGTTCTGCTGTGTTGTTGGTGTCTACCGGAGGTTACATGGCTTAAGTCAAGCGCCCGAGCTTGCCAGCCCACACCCCCGTTTCCTCTCGGAACCTCGGACCCTCAACCTACTGCATGCCGCGATATGGAAAACTCGCAGAAGCAAATGTTGTGGAAGCATGAGTCTATACACCCTACGACCTGAGGTAATCAATATTAATCAATCGTGCCGAAACTTCAAGCTACCCCATACTACGAAGCCCGGGAGCATGACAATCCTGACGTGCTCAGCTTCTTGTTTTTAGGGACCCAGAAAGGACATAAGCATGAGCATTTTACAGGGATATCCCTACCCTAAACCCTAAACCCTATTGGGCTTCTCTACAAGGGGGGTCTATCCTGGGCGCAGCCAGGCTTTCGCTACTGACACTGCCCTTCGGCTTCGCACAGGCCTTCGAATTTAAAGTTTAGCATGCTTATGCCGGCGTGTTAGGTTTAGGGAGTCAGGGCTTTGGGGTTCTAGGTTCTCTGGTTTACATTTCGGGTTTTTTGGGCAAAGGGTTTTGGGTGTGATACTGCCGCCAACCACCCGTGCTCGTGCCACGTTAGCAAATAAGCCACGCATAAGTTTTCGTATATCTTCTTCCCGTGTGTCATTGCCGTAGGGCAGCGAAATCTTCAATCAGCTAGGAAGATGTTATATAAACGGAGTGACAGGTCCACAGGTATAGATATGTAGCAATGCTATGTAGGCAGACCGATAAAATCTCAGATCAGTCGAAGCCTAGATGGTTCTTCTTCGTTAGTTGGGAAGTCCTTCATTCATTCTCCAATGCTTTTTGAAGCCGCAGCTAAGGCCTTGGCATCTGAAAGCCTGAACACTCATCGCTTATAACACCCCTGGTTGACGAACCTCCCTTGCAAGGCCACAAAGGCGGGATTCGGGATTCCGACGATGTCTGGTTATGAATCGTTTTCGCAGTGTTAAAATTACTATCCAGAAGCCTCACCAACAAGTGGCCCTCGCTCTCAGACTGGCTTGCTGCTTGGAGCTCTCACTGTGCTGCTTTGCCTGGTCATGTCCGCAACTTGGATCCAGGGCACCCCTCGGGCGAAATTAAATTACCTATACCATTTTGGGGGTTCCTTAGTATAACTATGTAACTATGGGATAATGGGCCCCAAAACCCTTCGCTTCATCGGGGTATCGTTGGCACTCGTAGCTACGCCGTGTTCACTCCTTTAGGACTCCTTTAGCTACAGGAGGGACTGGCTGGCCTTCTTGTGCTTTTTGACCTTCTGTGGATGCTGGACACAATTTCTGAACAAGCATCCTGCGTGCAACCGTAGTTCCTGCGCATTCGTTACATTGCAAGAACGTGCCCATCCATGCATCCATCCGTCCGTCCAGGCACAGACATGCGTGCATGCATGCTCACAGACATATTTGGGTGGTTGTCAAAATTATGGTCCCTTCTTGGGTACCCTAAATAATAGGTGCCGTACTTTATTAGGGACCCCAAAAAGGGACCATAATTTTGACAACCATCCATTTGTTTGTCGGCTAGACCCCCCATCCGGAACCCTGCTTTCCAAGTCTTTCTAAACCCTAAGCTCTACTGACCTACGGAAGGCTCCAAATGCTAAACTCTGCGAAATCTGAAACCCTAAACCCTACTACACCCTAAACCTTAAGGTGCTTTATCACAGCGACCTTCATCCTAAACTCCTAAACCCTACTACACCCTAAACCTTAAGGTGCTTTATCACAGCGACCTTCATGCTGGAGGCCCCCGGCTTACGGTGTGATCACGACCTACGTAGGGTTCAGGGTGGGCTTCAAAGGTTTTAGGTTTGGGTTAAGGGTTTGGAGCGTCCCTTTTGGAGTATACTGCAAGAAGACAGAGTAGCAAGGACAATGGTCATGGTATTCACAAGACCATCAGTGTAATCGTCAGAATCGTAGGTACTGATTAATGTTTTGACTGGACCATGTTGCAAAACATGCTAGGTTCAGCAGTGGCTCTATGGTAACCTAACTATACTTAATTGTGCTCATATTTCCGTAGTCCTACATGTTCAGACAGCATATGGGAGTCTCCGAAAATAGGGGACCCTAATATAGTACCCTAGGTAGTAGGATCCTTATTATCAGGACCCCAGATAAAGGTACCCCTAGTTTTCGGGGACTCCCATATCTTCTCAGATCCGAGCAGAAAACTTCATATCCACGGGGTTTGATCTTAGGCGTGATTGACAGTTAGCAACCGAGTTTTTAAGCTTTGAAGTCTACGTTCTTTATCTTGGATGTGAGGCAACATGCATGGGGTGTTGTCCACTTGTGGTTTCGAGGAGTGGTAGGGTTTAGGGGTTTAGATGGGTTTAGAACTTTAAGACTTGCAATTTTCGCTTTGGGGTTTCGGGTTTGTCGGTGTGCATTTGCCGTTTTTGAAGAGGTTGTATATACTCATGTGTCTGCTCAGTCGTTCCTCATTGTAAAACCCACGCACGGAAATGGGGCTCTTGAGGGTTACGGCAATAAGAACTAGGTTCCCCAGTAGTACCCTTTTACCCTTTTTTGGGGGGGGGTTCCCTTATTAAAACCGAATAGTAGGAAAAAGGGTACCCTTATTATTAAGGGGCTACTGGAGAACCTAGAGAATAACACCGGTGACAGTGACAGGGAGAGCAACAACAATCAGAAATCACAGTCCTTGAAACACATGGTCGCAGAAAGGACAGTAAGGCCTACCCTAAACCCTAAACCCTAACTCGAACCCAGCCATCCTAGAACTCTACAGTGCAAAAATGACCCTGGGTAGTACCAGAGCTACAACATCAGCCAAAGCGCATTGCTATTTCCCCCTAGTGTTATGGGGCCATCTCAAGTAAGCCGGCGGGGCAAGATAGACTACGGGCACACAAGGCCGGACAAACGCAAGATAGGGCCTTGATAGTCAGAAAGGGGTTTATGTGTTCTCCATACTATATGGCTAGTTGTCAAAAATAGGGCCCCTTTTTGGGTACCCTAAATATGAGGTGCCGCATTATACTAGGGACCCGAAAAGGGACCATAATTTTGACAACCACCCATATGCATACAAGGTCTGTAAAGCAAGACTTTACTTCAAGATTCAGACCCCTGGTTATCGATGTAACAGGTTCGGTTCCAGGAACCCGCTGTAAAGTCCGTAGAAAGGCAGGACCCTCGTGCCCAGACACCTTATGGCCCCTGTTGGGTCACTCGGACACGCACCTAAGGCCTAGAAACCCCTAGGATTTCGATGGTTTAAGGAGGATCACGTCAAAGCGGATGCAGAAAGCAGAAGTCTGATACCCTAAACCTCCAGAGCCTGGCCCCTGAACCCAAATCATAACTGGTTCATGGCTTCTTCGAAATTCAACGCTTGGCGTGCAGGGTTTGGGCTGTAGGGTTTGGGCTGTTGCGGCCAGAGGCTTCAGGGGCGTCGAATCACGAGGCGTTGACTATCGCGAATGCCTTCAACTATGAAAAGGCTGAGGAGAGAATGAGCTGCCGGGGAGAGCTTGTTCTGCTTTAGGGGTTACGGGTTTAGGGTTTACGGGTTTAGGGTTTGGGTTTAGGGTTTAGCATTTGGGGGTTTAGGGTTTGGGTAGGCAGAGGAGCGAATTTGGTTTCTGCAGAAAGACCGTAAGTGCATCCATGTCTGAACGACGTCCGAGCCCGGACCAGTTTTTTTCGAAGTCTTCCTATATACATATATACACATGTGCGGTAAATACATATATATATACACACACACACACATAGATATAGAAACTTGGTTGCTCCGTGTTGAGTTTTGGTTTTCGCTGGGATGATAAAAATACAGGCCTTGTTCGATGCTTTGAGCCAGAATGACCTCAAACCCGTAAACCTGAAACTCCTGGCCTACACCCTAAACCTCTGAACCCTTAAACCCTAAACCTGCAAACCGGAAAACCTGAAACTCCCAGCGCCGAGCCACGATTTCCGAAAATCCTAGTCGCTAAACCCCAGATGGAATGTCTCGCGAACTCAAGCCGAGCTTCTGCTGGGACGGAGGTCACTTTAAGCAAGGCCGAAGAGGGCCGTATAGAAGCCTACTGTGCAGTTAACCGGGCATTATCATACTGATGATACCAAGCATTCCTTATGGTTTCTATCTATCTGTACATATGTGTAGATATATATATATATATATATATTTTTTTCTTGGTATGATTGTATCCCTGCAACCCTTTTGAAATTTTGAGGTGCCTGTACCTGTAGAGTAGCTTCAGCAGGCGCTTAGGCCTTAGGATTCTGGTTGAAGTGAGTGTGTAGGGTCTACACCCTAAACCCTAAACCCCTAAACCTTAAGCCCCTAAACCCTAAGCCCCTAAGCCCTAAACCCCAAACCCCTAAACCCTAAACCCTACACTCGTCCAGCTTTTGCCCGTTTTGCCTTATCTCCTCGGAGGTGAGTTTGCCTCAGACATGGGCAATAGCTACCCAAACTCAAGAGCCCGAAGTTTTACAAGGGTTGCTTTAAGGGCTCCTTCAAGGGTTCCCTTAGGGCTCCATTGAGGGCTCCTTTAAGGGCTCCTTTACTAGGCATCGATTTGGCACAATGTTTAACTTCCCTTACTGTTTAACATAGAGTCCTAGAGTCATAATCATAAGCTTGAAATCGACACCTCCTAGTCTAGCAAAAGAACACTAGGAAGTTTCTTCTTCCCTGAGACCCGCGGGGCCCTGGCTCAAAGCTTTTGCTGCGGTTTCTATGGTGTAAACCTGAATCATTAACCTTGAACCCGAAGCCTAAAACTTGAACCCTATGCTCGAAGCCTTGAGGCTTTAAAACCTAAACATTGAACCCAAAATCCTCATCCCTAGTCCCCAGCCTTTGAACTCCTTACCCCGTAGACCTTGAACCCTCAAACCTAATCTGGGTTCTTGTCAAGAGTTTGATTCTATCCTAGTCAGGAAGCCGTATTACCTGCTATAGATCCCTATCATGGTAACTTAAAATTAAGTTCCTTAACAAGGCAAGACTGGAATCGCTCCAAAGCCCGCCAGGACAGGGCCATTGCAGAGCGTGGTATTCGAGAGCGCTTGGGTCCAAGAAACCTGGATTTGGGTTTAGGGTTTCGGAATATCACAACAATGCCTACTGCGTGCGCCGGAGTATGTCACAGGAAAAACCCGAGACACGTCATGGGAATTCATATAGACCAGAACATCCACCTGTTGATGGTGTTTGCCAGCATTCTTCGAGCATCATTGTTCTTGCTTCTTCAAGTCCTGGTTGCCGAGGATATGGCAATGGCTCCGGCTTGCCTTTAAGGCACAAGGACGTAGGAACTATGGAATTCTAGTCAAACCCAAAACCCTGAAACCCTAAATCCTAAACAGTAAACCCTGAACCTTGAACCGTTGACCGAATCCGGCCCGAACGGCTTTCCACACGAGCATAGCATCGTTGATGGAGGAAAGTTCACGCCACTTAAGTTAACTTTAGGGTGTAGGATGTGTGTGATATTTGTATATATATATATATGTCTCTTGCACCATCCGTGCATCCATCATCCTGCATGATCATGTTAAGCATGGGACTCGATTCCAGGCGAATGCATGAGGTGAGGAAGCTGTGCAAGTGTTTGGTTTTTTCCGCCGCTGTATTTTACAAACCACGAGATATATGTTTATCAATCCAAGGATATTTTTGGGAGGCTCCAGCTTATCTACCCTAGTAGCTGAGTGGATACACTTTACACTTTTTGGGATAATATTACCTACTATAAAACTGAAAGTGTAAACTTTTTGGTGCTTATGAACTCAGCAACTAGGCTACTTGAAGCTTTCCTGTATCTACGTTGCGATTTGTACACATTTACTTTTGCGGCTGACTTTTGTATTGGAGGGCAAAGGATACTGATGTGGTCGTGTTTCGCTGTGGTGATGCGAGGTCAGCAAGGGTCTGGTGTAGACAGTGCATGCTTCTTGGATTTGTTCGGTGCCTTTGTTGTTCCGTAGGCTTCGAGGTCATCGGAGCGCTTGGAAGCCCATGGATGGAACGGAGCAGTAAGTACCCTAGTTGGGTCTTATGAAATCATGAGTGCTGCTGCCTTACCTGTGACACGGCTTGCAAGTACACGTGTTCGGTCAAGTAGCTCACGGAGAAGTCCAAGATCCGGGGAAACCCTAAACCCTAAACCCGGGGCTTCAGCACAACAACAGGATAATCCTAAAACCTTAAGTTGCCTCGAAGCCTTCGGCCCTAAGACTAAAACACCATAAGCCATAAGCCCTAAACCCTGCCAAACCCAGGATTACATGAAGAAAAGCAGACCTTCGAGAGCATGAAAGAAAGCTCGAGGGCCCAGTCTCTGTCGGACATCCTTGCGTGTAGGACAGAGGACCTCTCGAGTTCGTGGTTCAGTTATAGAACCCTTATAGGTCCCTTATAGGAGCCCTTAAAGATCCCTTTAAAGGAAGCCTAAACCCCCAAACCAGGATTCAGGACTTTTTTAAGGCTTAGCGACCTGACCGGCCACGAAAGGCCCTAGTGCGCGCTCCTGTGAAGCTTCAGTAGACTTCCAGCTATAAGCCCTAAATCCCAATGCCGTTTAAACCTGGCCCTACTCCCTAAACCCTTGATGCCGCTCTCTTGGTAAGTTCGCTGCGCACATGCATGCCTCTGAACCCATGACGAGAGACTCCCAAGATGGTCGGGGTTTAGAGTTGAATTTTGCCAGCCGTGATTTCACCCGAAGCCCAGTCCTACAAATTGAGGCCCCTGTGGCAAGCTTTTGAATACGAATAATCTTTTGGGTTACTTGAGGAGGTGAGTATGGAGTCTGTTTTCTTTTTGGGGTTTAGGGTTTAGGGTTTAGGGTTCAGGCTTTAGGGTTTAGAGTTTAGGGTTTATGGTTTAGGGTTTAGGGTTTAGGGCTAAACCTCTCTGACCGCAGCCTCCAAGCCTGCGAAGACGGGTCTGAGGGCTTGCGTCGACGAGCTGAGCTCTACGATCCGGAACCATAAAGATACTGTTGATGGACAAAATCCTGCATTACTCATTATAAGGAATATACCATAATTCCCATAGTTTAGGGTCCTTAGGTTGGGGGTTGATCAAAATTATAAGCCCCTTTTGGTCCCCTAGACTATAAGGAATATACTATAATACAGACCCCAAAAGGGCCCATAATTTTGATCAACCCCCAGTTCTCTAAATCAGGATCCCTTTAAGAGGCCCGTTTTATGAGGGTGCCGTACTATATCGGGACCCAAACAGGGGCCTCAAGTTTAGAGAACTACCCATAGAGCAGAAAACGCTGAACCAAGAAAGCTCGTCCCAACGCCCCGAAGCTGAACACCCTGAAGCCCTGTACCCCAAACTCAAACCCATATGCCGCATATGCGTAGTTCTCTAAATTAGGGTCCCCTTTTAAGAAGGGTGCCGTACTATACTGGGGACCGAAAAAGGGACCCTGATTTAGAGAACTACCCATATGCCCTATAATTAGTCCCTTATCCGCGAACCCTACTCCCCAAAAGGCCTAAGCCTTACCAGCACCCCCCAAGTACCCTTTAATAGAGCCCTGTAACAAGCCCTTATGGTCCTTAATAGTGGTATCTGGGGTATATTAGAGGGTACTTGGGGGGTCTAGGTAGAGAACTCTAAGCCGTGTGCCGTATCATCGAAGATACGTTGAACACTGAACCACATACTCACAAAGCCTCAAACCCTGAACTATCGCGCCATATACCCTATGTAAATCGGAACCATATGGGAGTTTCCGAAAATAGGGGACCCTAATTTTGTACCCTAACTAGTAGTATCCTTTTAATGGGGACCCCAAATAAGGTACCCCTAATTTTCGGGGCCTCCCAACCCCAAGACACCTCCCCTTTCATCCCGCCGCAAAATTACGCAGTGCCCTCGTGAATTACCCACGGCACTCCGGTCGCCAGATTAAGCAGCGACCTCCGCCGCCGACCTGCGCGAGAGCCTTCAAGCTGGCAGCACCTCTGCAAAATCGCCAGCTAAAGCGCCAAAGTCCCAGCTGAGAAGCCGGATACGTTCAAGACGAGCCTGCTGAGCAAGGTGCAGGCCCCCCCCCTCCCCCCACAAGAAAATGAAATGCTTTCGCGTGCGCCCTCCAGGATCGAGCACAG
>BGNK01003147.1:57843-79873 GCA_003297005.1 Symbiodinium sp. clade A Y106 | reverse complement strand
TTGGGCGGTCAGGGTTGTTCCTAAAGGTTTATGTATAGGTTTAGTCTGCATATAGGTTGTGCTGTTGCACCTTGTGTGTGTTGCTCGGTTCGGTGTGGTTGCTTCAAGGGTGTGTGTGTTGTGTTGGTGTGTGTGTGTGTTTGTACATGTTTTGTCGGTGTGTCTGTGTGTGTGCTGTGTGTTTTCTGAGTGGTGAAATGCTGGCTGTTCGGTATGTTATACATATACATATACATATAGATATAGATATAGATATGCATATGCATAATGCATACATATGCATATCTATATCTATATCTATGTCTATATCTAATACACAACATATGTGTGTGTGTGTTGTGTATACTTTTGTTGTGTGTGCATTTCCACCCTTTCTCGAGCACAGAAACAGTGCCAAAAACGAAGAGCAGTTTAGTGGAAGTTTTGTTTTTGGCCCCTTGAAACTGCTAACGAGAGTGCGGCAGTTTGTAAGCAGTTTCAAAAGCNAGGAAGTTTAGCGGAAACTTCCATTAGCAGTTTTGCCCCGAGTTGACTTCATCGTCAATTTTTAACTTCGCAAAGTGACTTTGTCGCAACGCAAAGTGACTATTTTCTACGCCCACTTTTAACTTCGAAGTCAAAGTCAATTTGAGCCGAAGTCAAAATTCTTACTATTGACTATTTCCCGCTTTTCTGACTACGCTGGTCTATTGGGTNGCAAAGTGACTATTTTCTACGCCCACTTTTAACTTCGAAGTCAAAGTCAATTTGAGCCGAAGTCAAAATTCTTACTATTGACTATTTCCCGCTTTTCTGACTACGCTGGTCTATTGGGTTCTAATCCTCCCCAAATCAGGGAAAATACAGGGGCCCCAAACCTATAAAAGGCGTATACATACATATTTATTTGTTTTCTAGTATTCGTATACACACACATACACACCGCGCATATCCCGTCGGATATCTTTGTATTTTTTGCATGTCCGAAGTATTTTTCAGCAGTCCAGTGTTTTCCGGGCAGGGAGTCACGAGGGCTTCGGCAGATTACTCTCTCGTTCCGCAGCCTTGGAAGTCCTAAACACATCTAAACCCCAAGCCCTACCCGAAATTTCAGACTACTTCCAAAAGAACGTGACCCCTACGTTCGACGTCTTGCATGACCGCCAATGACAGCAAACATCCCCAAGCCCTGAATCAAGAACCACAGTGTGAGGGCAGATACCAGACCTTCGTTCTGTAACTCCACGCAGGCAGAGAAAAATTGAGAACGAGAGAGAGAGAGAGAGCGCGAGCAGGAATCCTCAAGAAGCTAGCAATTATAACAAGCACCCCGAACAAAGTGCAGCCAGAGTGGATCCAATCAGGTCACTCCTGCTTCAATGTGCTGTGGGTTAAGGCGTAGGGTTCATGGGGGGGCTAGAGCTAGAGCTAGAGCTAGAACTTTAGACCTGTGCGGCTTTTACAAAAGTGCCGTGGAGCTTCAATGGCCTTGTTACAGTTTTTGTCCCTGCGGGTCGTGACTGAAGCTACACCCAGCCCCCAAGGGTCCAAAGGACCCAATAATTAGGTACTCGGTTTTAGGATAGTGGATATGTAAGTTAGGATTTTGGAGAGTATATGATTATGAGGTACTTGGACCCTTGGGGAGCTATGCTCCTCCTTGGCTCGTGGCTAGCTTTTCATGTTGTTCATGTTTGTTCCTTCCTTGCGTTGCGCGCTTTCCAAATTTTTAAACAGTACATGTGTTGCTTACCTTGTATAAAGGTACTGGAGATCCCATCCCTAAGACCCTAACCCCCCCAAACCCTAAACCCCATATCCCTAAACCCCATATCCCTAAACCCCATATCCCTAAACCCCATATCCCCAAACCCCTAAACCCTAAACCCCATATCCCCAAACCCCTGAAATCCGATTCGGCCCCTGACGAGGACGAGTGCTCCAAAATCAAAGGCTGCGAAAGTATTGCCGTGTGCATCAGCCCGGGTCATACGCAAAACTGCCACTACAAGCCCTTCGGGTGCATTTTGAAAGGTTGACCCTACCTAAACCCTAAACCCTAAATCCTATAGTCCCTGGAAGTTTCGTTAGGTTGGAGGCTGCTTCATGTTGCATTACCAGAAGGCGTCGAGGATCCATCTTTAAGGTGCTTCGGAGTCTCAAATTCCAAATCCCATGCCCTAACCCCACCCAAATCCTATCCCTAAGGGTCCATGTACCCAAATGGCACATACTTTGGGCCCAATGTACGCATATAGGGAGTACTTTAAGGCCAATGTACATACTACTTGGGTACATGGACCCTTAGGGTATGGTCTCAGGAGCTAATTTCTGGTCGAGTAGGGTTTGAGGAACTCAAAGAGGGGATAGGTGAGGGGATCGTCAAAATTTCCTTTCGGGGTATTGTATATATATATATATATTTAGTATATAGTATATTGTAATATGTTATAGGGAGACTGTAAGAGGATAGTCTAGGATGGTACTAGTCAGTATTCCGACCTCGGTCGGGCTATCAGATCGGCAGCATTCCCAACGCGTACTACATGCCCAAGCCCACTACATCCCACCAGAAGCACAAACTGTGTAGTTGATTGTGATGTGGGAGTTTCCAAAAATAGGAGACCCTAGTACAGTACCCTAAGTAGTAGGATCCTTACTATAAGGACCCCAAAAGAGGGTACCCCCTATTTTCGGAAACTCCCATATAGGAGCATTGACCCTGTAGAAGCCTTTGCTAACAAGGCCCCTCAAAGCCCTTACGCAAGCCTATAGAGGTACATGGACACTTTAGGGGCTATCTATCCCGGGTACCCTTCTTGAAGGCTTCTTGAAGGGTCCTCTAATGGAATTCCCTCTAAGGGTTCTTTTCAGGGCTTCTTTTGGGGGGTGCTTTGGGGACGAGGGCGGTTTGAAGGTAGACATCGGCAAACCGGCAGTTGAGGGCCTACTTGGGAGTTTCCGAAAATTAGGGGTACCTTATTTTGGGGGCCTTATAATAGGGCTCCTACTATTTAGGGTACTATATTAGGGTCCCCTGTTTTCGGAAACTCCTACTTCAGATCCCGCAAAATGTAGGAGCCTGATTAAGAACCCCCTGGTCCTATAACACCAAAATACTATCTATATCTATATCTATATCTATATCTATATCTATCTATATATATATATAGGATTCATATAAGGAACCCTAATAAGGAAAGGAACCCTAATAAGGACTCTAGGTTTCTTAACCAGGTTCCTACATTATGTTCGTTGTGTAAAGTCTGAGGCAGCTGGTTTCGGCGTTTGTCTGGAGCTGTACTATACCGGGCTCTGGGGCTGTGTGCAGGTCGCAGACGTCGTGTTCACGGGTTTACAGCCTTGGGAATGTATGCTGTGACACGATCCTAAACCCTAAACTCTCATCGTCAAGCCCTAAACCCTAAACCCTAAACTCTCGTCGTCAAGCCCTCAACCCCTAAGCCTAAAGGCTGTAGACCCTGAACCCTGGACCTTATAAGCCCCTAAATCCCCAAAGCGAATTTCGCAAACGACAAGATGCATAGCTCCAGGTCAAAGAAGGTCACACTCGATGAAGCGGCGTCCTCGCATCCGCAACCTGTCCTTAGGGTCGTAGGGCTTTTGGAGCATTTCGGGCTTAGGCTCTGCAAGGCCCTCAAGGTGCGGGAGGCTATAGAGTTCATGAGAGTCCAAAGCTCTGTGATTTTCGGGTTCGAATGTCGCCACGTAGTGTGTCGATTCTGCGCTGGAAAACGATGCTGGTCATGGTGGTTTTGGTGGTGGTGCTGGTGCTGGTGCTGGCGCTGGTGCTGGTGCTGGTCGTGGTGGTGGTGGTGGCGGTGGCGGCGGTCGCGGTGGTGGTGGTGGTGGCGGTGGCGGCGGTCGCGGTGGNTGGTGGTTGCGGTGCTGGTGCTGGTTGTTATGAGACTCACTAACTATCATTAACTCGTATCTTTAGTAATTATCATTAACCGAATCACTGTGCACTAGATTTCCGGCCATCACGGCCCGAATCCTGTACTAACGGACATTCCCAGTGCTTTGGTTTTGAAGTCTTGGATTAAGAGGAGCGTGGGACCCACGTTCGTGAGCTTCCCACCCGTAGTTTGATATCGGATCTTGACCCCTTACGCTTGCTACCGACACCCAAAACACACCGACTTCAACCAAGGAAGAAGCTCAAAGAATGCAAGATGCTCTACAAGACCAAGTGCAAGGACAAGCGCTGCTTGAGGGCTGTGGAGGGCTGTGGGCCTTGAGGAGTCTTTGGTTCTAATACATGTTTTCATAGGGTTTAGGGTTTAGGGTTTAGGGTTCAAGATTGGGATAGGTTTTCCCGAGGGCGGGTTTTGCATCGTCAGCTGTTTTGGTTGCCGTGTAGGTGTGGTGTTCATTGCTGTTTCTGATCTAGGATTCCGCGCCTAAGCGGAGTTTGAGTCTCCGGGGTTTAGATTTAGGGTTTAGGGTTTAGGTACCAAAACGTCCACAGTGGAGGCCCTTTCTTAATAAGGGCAAAAATGAACGGAAATCTGCGAGATACCCTGTACCATCCACCCCGCTGTTCTTCAACTCTGGCCAGTCTCATGCTAGCCAGCAGGCTGCCTCTGCCAGGGGGTCCGCAATAATTAGAATAGGGTTTAATATTTTTCTGTACAATAAGGACCCCAAAATAATGTTGGTACTAACTTCGGCCCGTATAATATGCCAGGGGGGCGAGAAGATCATCCGATTCGACAACAGCGGGTGTGCGATGGACAAGCAGCACCCTGGTACATCCAGCGCAGGGGCTTGATGTTTTAGGGTTTAGGGTTTAGGGTTTTAGGGTTTGGGGTTTTGGGTTTAGGGTTGGTTCAGGAAATCTTGGCAACTTGGAGTGACAGGATTGGAATGCCTAGGACTCGCGATGTCAAGTTTTGAGGTTTCGTCGGTGTCAACGGGCTTGTGGCGCGTAGTTTCCATGGTTTGGGCTTGGTATCCGGTAGGTTGAGACTACCTGCGTACTGCATCCTGTGCAAACAAAACGTTTGGCAGAAGCTCGTAGAGTGTTGAGATAGCACAAGACAAGGAATAAGGCTACTGTACAGTCCCTATAGAATTATACCATGATCTGCCCAGTAAACGTTTTCAATCTATTCAGGCCCCTATGTCATTATTTGCAGTATGTTTGTGGCTCAGGCCATTGCTTGGCCTTACGTTCTGCACCCTAGCCTCCGGCCCAACCGAACAAGCTACTCTCAACTAGCATGCACCTCCTAAGCTGCAACCCCAAAACCCTAAAACCCGTATAAATCCTAAAACTTAAACCCTAGACCAGCAAATAATTAATCACAGAGTCGTCTTGGATTGTCCGAAGGCATCATGCCGTAGAGCCACAGCACTGTAACCCTTTGATTTTGGCTCTGAGTCGCATGAGTGGTCCATCAGCAACAGCAAAGAGATCGAAATCCTGAAACGTGCTTTCTACGAGACTCTGCTCTTACAGGTTCGCCTATTGGAAGGACCGGGCTCACGGCGCTGAGATGTTTCTGCGATAGAAGTTTGAGCTGAGGGTTTAGAGGAACAAAGGGTCTGAGGGTCAAATGGCGATTGCATTTTGGAGCCCTGGCTTCAAACACCATAGTACCTAAAGCCGTTTGCAGTTCGTGTAGACCCGACCTCTTGGCGAAGAAACCATCGTGAAGCAGCCGCAGCAGTCTTGGAGGACAAGTGCTACCCTTTCCATGCCTGTGAAAAGCATTGCGACACCCGGAGCACAACAGTGTGGGTTGTTGCAGCACATGGCTTTTTGAAGGGGATGCACCCCTTAATGTTCAGTGTTGCACCGTTGTGAGTAATCGTGGTGAAAGGTCGGGGCTTCGGCAAGATCCATTGGAGGACCCTAAACCCTAAACCCGGCCAGCTCAGCAATTGGTGTTGTGGTGACGGTCTAGACTGTCAAGGCGAACCCCCCGGCCCCTCAGTGTCGGCATTCTGGACCAGACCGCCATAGTCATAGCGACCACCTACCCGCAGACTCATAAAGGGCTCCTCCACAGCTACATGAGTGCTTTGGCTTTTGGGGAGGAGCTTGGTAAATGTGGTGTATCCCCGTGTACACCCCAAATCCATGTTTTGATGATTATTTAGGACCCCCGCCCAGACCAGTAGCTCGGTACATCCCTTATCGGGCCCCTATTATAGAGTCCTGGAAAGAACCTTTTGAAGGAACTCTGCAGATTTTTAGGGTCAGGCAGGTTCCGGGGTTTGAGAGCTTGGATATGTAAGCGAAGCATTTAAGCAGCCGACCATCGCATACTACTGGAGCTCATTCTACTGTGTTAGACCCTAAGCCCTAAACGGCCCTCAACCTTAACAACAGCCGAATTGCCCAATTACGGCCTAGTTGGACCCTCTCAGATAGGCTTACCCAGTCCAGCCCGACGATTCAACATAGCCACAAAGACCTTCATGAAGAAGATTTATGATTATCCGACCCTTCTCCCTAAACAAGGGTTACAATGAGGATCCGACAAGTACACGGGCCGTTAAAGACCTGGTTTTATAAGTCAGGGGTTTACATGACAAGCGAGGTTTTGGGATTCCAAGACCCTGGAGTATTAGTTCCTACAGAGCCCTAGGACCGGCTTAGGGTCTCCCGTTGGAATCAAGCCTGTCCAGCTGAGGAAGACAGTGATGGCTGCTTTATGCCAGGGGCTTGGACTGTTTCGAAACCCTAAACCCCAAAAGTATGTAGAATAATAGCCTTTTATAGGTGTTGGGCCATTAGTTTGCCTAGTTTTGGGGGTTTAGGTAACCCCAAACCCTAAACCGAAATCTTCCAAAGCATCGAACCCAAAAACTCCCACACCTTATAAAACCCTACCCCAGCGTGGTGGATAAAAGCCCGAAGTGCGCCCCATACCTGAAATCCCAAACCGCATACGTTCGAACCGTTATTTCTCCCTAAACCCTAAACCCTTCTAACCTTGCACCCACCCCAATAGGTCGGTAATTGGTTGCTTTGGGCTCAGACCTCTGAAACCCTACAGTAAACCCCATAAAGTTGGAAACCGGATTGAGGCCAAATGGTGCTGCGATTCCCTATATATTATTCTTAAGGATTGAGGCTTTTGGGTTTGTTAATTTTTTGGGCTTCTACTGTAGGTCTTTCAGACTCTTTCATCGAAGTTTGGACAGCTGGATACTGCAGCTCAAACCCCAAGGGTCCAAAGGACCCAATAATTAGGTACTCGGTTTTAGGATAGTGGATATGTAAGTTAGGATTTTGGAGAGTATATGATTATTAGGTACTTGGACCCTTGGGGAAACTTCAAAACCCCGCAGCAAGTTCTGTCAAACAATGAGCGTTGTTTTACCCCCAGACCCCGGCCGGGCCTTCAAACAAGTTTCCTGGGCTTCGGAGTACCATACTTTAATACTTTTTCTTAAAGGAACCCTTATGAAATAGAAGTTTATACTTTTTTCTCCCTGGTTACTTAAAAGCCCAGTTTCCCAGAGGGGGACTACTACTATGGAATTAGGTCCCAAAAGACCATCCTTATTATGGTTTTGGGGACCTACGTATTTCTACAATAGTAGTGTGTATGCACCCTCCGGGTTTACCTTAGTTCCCCAATACCCAACCTTTAAACTTTTTGGGTTCTTTTAGGTAATCGGAAAGTTTTCCCTTTATTTCTGTGGCTTATTGGGGAAGTAAGTTACCTACAGAAACGATGCAAACTTGTTCCCTGCATTCTCGATGCTGAGATTCAAACCACAACCATTAAGGAGCTGGGGTTAGAGGGCTGGCGGGTTTTGACACGTCGTTCTGAGCGGGACTTGTGAGCTCAGCCGTTTGAGCTTCTCTTAGTCGCCACTTGACGACATCAGCAGCATAATGCTGGTGGTGTTGATTCTAGGCGTCATTATCCGTGTCTTCGCCAACATCATCATCATCATCATGATTATCATCATCCTCATTTACCGTTATCACGGCGATGGTGATGGTCATGCTACTGGTCTTGATATAACCATCGGAAACACAGTCACCCGGATCACCAGCAGCTGAGCCGCATCAGGATCGCGGTTGCTACCTGATAAGAACCCTATCTGAGGCATGTGCGAAAGCCCGAAACCCCTAAACCCTAAACCCTAAACCAAACCTGCAGGTTTCAAACGAATGGCTGCCATTGCATCTTCTATGGTTCCGTCTCCTCGCCCTACGGGGCGGCAGGGTGGAGCTGCGGTGTGAAGACCAAGGCGCCAAGGACCCGAAGTTTGGGGTTGGAATCATAAAGGGTTTAGGGTTTAGGAATACAGTACTTATAGTATACCCTTATTATAGTTCCGATACCCCGAAACACTAGTCTGGTCGGAATAATAGCAGCAATATCCCCGCGGTTCAAGAACCCCAGAACTACATCTCAAGACCCACAAATTGCCCCTGACTGCCTAAATCTTAAAGTTCTACTTTCGTGTACATCAACCTACTTCTTTGATTTGCTGGGGGAGTCCTTACAAGTCCTATGCCCCGTGCCCTATACGCTTATAAGCCCTGAGTTCCAGGGCCCCGCCGCGATGTAGTTCCTAAGCCCTATATACCCTGAACACCTTTTAAACCCTTATCCCGAAATATGTTTTGTCTCGACGTTGAATCCTTGCGAATGTTGTTCCTTCGGATTCCGTATTATCGTTTAGACGATTAGATACCCCACACCCTCCTCCAATCATTAAAGCCCCTGTTGGAGTTCTTCCGCGCCTTCTTGTAGGATCGATAGTCTTATAAGGGTCCATGTGCCTTTAAGGGTTCTATAAGGGCTTTAGGGTCTTTAAAGGGTGCGCTGTATAAGGGTTTAGGGTTTAAGTGTCCATGTACCCAAATAGTATATACTTTGGCCTTAAAGCACTCCCTATATCGGTACATTGGGCCCAAAGTATATACTATTTGGGTACCTTAGGATAGTTAGTTATAAATCGTCGGGTTATAAGTCCACTCATATAGGTTATAACCATAGTCATCCTATTTGTAACCCTACTTATAACTACCCATGAACCTCCAAGTAGGCCCTAAACCCTATACCCTTATAGAATCCTTATAGATCCCCTTAAAGGGACGCTTAAAGGAACCTTTATGACTACCCATGAACCTCCAAGTAGGATCGATAGTTAAGCCCCGAGATCCCACATCCCAGCACCTCAAGTCTCTGAATCACTCTAAACCCTACTTGGAGGGGCAGGGGACTTAGTAAGTAGGTTATCAGTAGAGTAATAAGTACCCTAAATGGAGTTACCCCAATTATAACCCTACTTATAAACGACTTACTAAGTCCCCTGCCCCTCCACGTAAGGCCTGAACCGCAAACTCTATGTCTGAACTAAAGCCCCTCGATCCCTGATACGTGGACCCTACATATCTAGATACTAAGTTCAAACAACAATATCTACCTTTTCGGAAGTTTCAGGATTTCTGTCTGCCGGGGCTTTGCGGTTTAGGGTTCCAAGGTTTGCGCAAGACTGACGGTCTACACTTGCGTCCAAGTACCTTTGATTGGGTGTATTGTATACGGCGTAGACGATATGTGCACAGACCATGCTGTGATACTCGAGACACCTTTTTAAAACCTTGGTCTATATGCCATAGATGAGGAGTTTGCTGACGGTTTGGCCATCCGTCTGGCCCGTGATTTTTGCGCACACAGACAAACCGGTCTCCCACATGGTAGTGGTTCGAAGTACGTTTACCTAAAGGTCCGCCATGTCAGTGGTCTTTGTCATTTATACAGGGTCTCCTTAGGTCTGTGTACCGCCAACGGCCTGTACATTGAACAGGGACCACTAGAACAGCCTGCCCCCAGGAAGGTAGGCCCAAAAACTACGGTTTCTACGTCAGCCTCAATGACGGACAGCTGCTGTACTAGGGCTACCAGGGTCACACCTGGACCCTTAAATGTAGTTCCTTTTTGTGGGGTACCTTAGTTTCTTGTTACATTGTAGGTTCCTAACACTATCACAAGTCATCCAAACAAGCTACTCCATTTAAGGGTCTAGGTAAGAAGAATCCTTTTGCTGAAGCTGTAGCCCTAAGGGTCCATGTACCCAAATAGTATATTCTGTTGGCCCAATGTACCGATATAGGGAGTACTTTAAGGCCACAGTATATACTATTTGGGTACATGGACCCTTAAACCCCAAACCCTTATAAAGCGCACCCCTTAAAAACCCTAAAGCCCTTATAGAACCGTTGTACAACCCTGTATAGCTATAAGTAGTATGGTTATAACCTATATTAGGGGACTTATAACCCCACTTATAACTACCCATGAACCTCCAAGTAGGCCCTAAACCCTATACCCTTATAGATCCCTTTAAAGGGACCCTAAAAGCCCGCATAACTCCCCTTGAACCTCCAAGTAGGAGAAGGTGAACCCCCGAGGCTCCAAACACAAGCCCTGAGGCACCAGGAGCCCCACGTTCTTGGGCGCTAGGACAGTCGTGTTCGCATATTAGGGTTTAGTATGATCTAATACGATTTATTATGGTTCAACATGATATAACATGATTTAGTCGGATTCAATTTGATTTAGTTGCTAATATGATTTAATATGACTTAAATACGTAGAGGGGGTCAGGGCAACATATGAGTGTCAGCTTGTTTGTTACTTTGGATTGAGTACTACGCCGAACATCTGGGGTTTAGCGGCTTAGGGTTTTGAGTCCTGAACGATGTTTCATTCATGGATTTTGGGGGAAGTAAGAAGCTCGATCATTTTGAGGCGTGGCAGCCAGTCTGCACCCAATTTGCGACCGATGCCATCGGGGATAGTGGCTGGGGCGATGCCTGTCCGGCACCCAGCAGCTGGTTGAGGTTCTAGAACTCCCTGACCTTACTACCCTAGGTCACGGATGAAGAACCCATCCTGCTTCATAAAGGATTCGGGGTCAGATCCCAAGGTAGGAGGTTTTGTTCTACTGATGCGGATTCTGGAGGACACCTTACCCCGAAACCCTAAAACCCCTAAACCCATAAGCTTGGGATCCCAGGGTTTATAAGGCTCTTAAGGTAGAGGTCTGCACAACTCCGGCCCGAAAGGAATCACTGATTTGAGCCTGTGAGATTCAGACTCGAGGTTTCCAAGGAGTCGGGGTTTAGGGCTTCGGGTTTATAGGTTTTTGAACTTGTTTTAGGGCTTCGGGTTTGTAGGTTTTGAACTTTTTGGGATTTCGGGTTCAGGGGGTTTAATTAGGGTCTATTGGCAAGATGAACGTTGAGGGCAGGGAAGTTTCCTGAATCCGTAGAGACCGGCACGGACCCGTCTGAACTCGAAACCTGAGCCTGCTCTTCGGGGTACTTAGAAGTAATGATTAATCTTTCCTAGAGTCTCCATTGTAGTTCCTTTTTCTGGTTGACCAGTTTTATGGTTAGGATCCTATAATAGAGATTTTGGTTAACCAAAAAAAGGAACTACAATGGAGACTATAGGTTGGTTCCTATACTCCTTAAGAAACAGCTAAAATTATGATTTTCCTATGGGTCAAATTTCAGTATAGTGCTAAGCTCTACCTGAATTCCAAAGACCTAATCATAGACTGTCCGAAGTTTAATGCACTTGACAAATTTCTATTTATTGAGAGCGGCCGTTGACGCCGACGCCCAGTGTGCCCATCGCCGCCGACGCAGCCCCCACCGAGGGACCAGCAGCTGTGCCTCCGGCAGCTACGGAAGCCTCGAAGCCTCCCGGGTTGTCCCAGGGATCGATCTGGCCGCGCATGCAGCCAGTCTCTTCCCTGTAGGTCCAGGAGGGGCAGGGAGCAGCGAAGGACCACCTCCCTCGCTGCAAGACATGCAGTCGATTATGCAAGCATTGTTGGTGCAGCAGGCTCAAATGCTTCAGCTGCTCACCAACACCGGCATTGTCAGCGCTGGACCCGCGGCGCCCCAGGGAGTCTTCGCGCGGTAGTTGTACTGGTAGGTCCTGATGCTCATTGTTAGTGCAGATGCCTTCGTGTTCGCTTGCGGTATTGTTATCAGGTACCGACTCGCGCCTAGGCATGCACACGGCCCGTGCCTGTTTCTGCTGGGCTGCCAGCGCAGTTTGCAAGTCCACAAGACTGGATAACTAATGGTCTCGATCGAGCAATTCCCTGAGGTCCATGTACCCAACTAGTATACACTTTGGCCTTAAAGTACTCCCTATATGGGTACATTGGGCCCAAAGTATAGTCTATTTGAGTACATGGACCCTTAGGGTAATGGTCTCGATCGAGCAACTGTTTCAGGCTAGGAGGTGGGGACTGCCGTACGGCAGGTTGGTCGGCATGCTGCTCATAAGGACCCAGGGCGAGGGGGGTAGGGGGCCTCAATACCTATGATAAGGATATGTATATATATATATAAAGCCTATTATATATATATATAAGGCCTATTTAGGAAGTACAGTCCCCTACTCTCTTCCCCCTACCCCCCTAAGGGTCTCTATGAAATGTAGACCCTTGGTTAAGCACCCCCTTGGCTTGCAGGGATTCTCTCAGGAATCCTAGAGTTAAGGCCCTTAGTTCATCAGTTAGGGGCCCCTAAGCCCTCAACTCCCTCAGCTCTAAACCCTGAATCCCCATATTTCGTTTTGTGTTTATAGAAAGACAGAGAGGATCTAAACCCCGAGGAAGTAGACCTAAATCTCAGCACAATGGTCTAAACCCAAGTACCCATAACCACTACTCATAGGGCTCTTGGACCCTAAGAGACGCCCTGCAGGCCCCATATCGCCATGGGGGGGTTCTCACGAGCTAGACTTGATTTTTTGGGGGGGTAAGTTATGCCATTCTCATACGCTCTAGACTCTAGACACTATATTTGCGTTATGGAGATCGCGGAATTTGGTGGGGGGGGGTTGGGGTCCTCAACCGACGAAGTTGGAGCTCCAGAAGTGTACAGCTTAGGGTATGGGTATGGGGTTTCGGGGTTTGCTCTGAATTTCGGGCACCATCGCAGAGCTAAGAACGAGCAAAGCAATGCAGTCAAAAAAGTCCCGGACGGTGCAGCGTATCTGAAGCTTGACATGGGTGAAGTCGTCGGAGCCCTAAAGGGCGACACGACTCGGGGTGACAAGCTATGAGGGCCTGAATCATGGGACTAGATGTGGGCATCTGGCTGATAGTATGATTACAAGAATTAGAAAAAGGAGCCCCAAGAAATAGTGTTCGGTGTGGGCTTCTACGTTGCGAGTCCAGACTGTAAGCGCTCGGGCATAGCACAAATTTCTACAGTGCCAGGTTTTGCAAAGGGTTGTTTTTGCTGATGCTATCTTTGGTTCATCTTTTTCAATACTCGTCGTGTTTGAGGGATGGAACTGTGTTCAATGCTTAATGCTTTCGTAGGACTTTCCGAGCAGATGAAACACCTTTTGCTGGTCCGGCTATAGACCACAACGAAACCAATTCATGGTGGATGAGCAGTGTGCTAATCTCATAGAATAGCCGCAGTTGAATCTACGTACCTTCCTCGATCGCGTGCTGATATGCATGCTCCTCTGATGTTACTCTGATGCTGAAGTGCCGGAACTCCCAATATGCTGTGTATATCGCAACAAGGGGTAGGGAAAGGAAGGCCGGGAGTCGTGGTTTAATGGATCGAACCCCTTGACCCCCAACCTTGAAGCCGAGAGCATTTAAGCAAACCTAATGCAGAAGCTGGAAGAATTGCCATCAAGATTTCATAGGGTTTTTCTTATGACACCTGTACTAGGACATACTGCAAAAGTCTGTTCTGATCATTAATGCTTTTTCCAAGTCTTCAAAAGACTGAATGCCAGTCTCAGACCTCGTTGGCTCGTGCAAGACCACGCTGCTGCTCATCCTTAAGCCCAAAACCCTATGCACAGATTCAGGGCAAAGGATTCAGGGTTTCGGGCTTTATGCAGTTTGCCTGGAGACCCACGAGGGGGCGACGACCTTCTTCGAGGACGTGGAGGGGCGCATTCCCGCGAGCCTTTCTGAGCCCTCTGGCCAGGACAGAGAATCAGATCTCAGTTCTGTCTACCGAGTTATGCCGAGGATCCCAGCTGCAAGAGATCCCAGAAGCTGCAGGCCACCGCGGTATGCGGCAGGGCATTCGCTGCTAGCACCCCGAGCGGCCCGAGCACAAATCCTCCTTCGCCGCGACACTGAAGCCTTTGCCTCCGACTGAGCCCATTGCGGTGTGCTCAAAGCCGCCAAAGCCCTCGTATCTTTTAAGCCTGGCCTCCTTAAACTTGAAATGGGTTGGGTATTGATTCAGTACTGGGGCATCTTGCATCTCAAACATATGTTACTTCTATTTGGGGAGTTTTGTCTGACTCTTCTTGCCGATGGCTGTTTAAGATTGTTTAGCCCGCCCTGCTCGTGTTTACCTAAACCACCAAAAGTAGGTAAGATATTGGCCTAAAAGCTATAAAAGTCGATTCTTCTACATGCGTTTTGGGGCCCAGGTAGGACTTTAGTTGTGTTAGGAGCTTCGGTGTTTTTCTGATCTATGGCATTGGGTCGGGGGCCGGCTGTGGCTTCAGATAACTGCCTATAGTCTCCGTTGTAGTTCCTTTTTGGGCTTACCTTATAGGATCCTACTTATTTATTTGGTTAAACCCCAAAAAACGAGCTACAATGGAGACTACCCAGAGAACCCAATACCCCTTAATTAAGGAATATGGCTTAAATTACATAGGGCTTCATATTATGATTTAAGCTACATTCCTTAATTCCCTTTTAGAACCCCTCTAAATCCCTTTAAGGAAGCCTTTAAGGAACCCCTAGGCCTTAGGCTATATTCCTTAATTCCCTTTTAGAACCCCTATAAATCCCTTTAAGGAAGCCTTTAAGGAACCCCTAGGCCTCTGGGTATAGGTACACCCTGAAATGCTCAACCCTGGCCCTCAACCCGGTGCCCTTCCCCGCAGCTGAAACACCCCAAAGGCCCTAAACACTAAACCTTAACTTCCCCCCAAAAAGGCTCCATGTACCCAAATAGTATATACTTTGGGCCCAATGTACCTATATAGGGAGTACTTCAAGGCCAAAGTATACCCTAAACCCTAAACCCGAAACCCTCTACTATTTAGGTACATGGACCGGTAACTTCCTGACCCAGAAACTGAAGTTTTGAACCCCCCGGACTTTGGCCGCTGTCCTTGACACGAACCTCAGCCCAAAAATCACCGGTTGAGAGGATTGCGGCGTAAAGCCGACACTTTGCCATCGCACCCTAAATTAGGCCTTAAATTCAGTCAAAGCTTACGGTGAAACCCTGCGAGTAACGTAGGGGCCTTAAAAATTAGAATATAGGGTTGTGGGGGCTCCCTATCATAACTATAGTATAAATATACCCCCCAAAACCCTATTCGAATGATTAAGGCCTCTATATTACTAGAGTGGCTTCAGGGATTCGGGCTTGGGCCTCGTTCTTTGTAGGTCCAAGCAGGCATTTAGTGTTTAGGGCCTGGGGCTTGGATTTAGGGATGCCTGGTTCTTGCACTCTATTCGGTTGTTGATTTCGAAGGAGCAGTGCCAGTCCCCCCTCCCCCGCCTCCCTCCCCACCCCCTTCTCCCCCAGGAATACCTCAGATTTTCATGTGTTCTACCATGGTGGGTAGGGTAGGGGTCACATCTTGAAGATCAGAAAAGGTACACCGTATGGTACAAGCCCTCACTTAGGGTCTATAGGCTTAAGTGCACCTCCCGAAATTGGTTTGCTGGCTCACGTCCGATAAGTTCAAGTGTTTTAGCCCTGCATCGGCGATGGTCGTGCTCCTTCGTTCCCCAATGCCCAACCGCTCAACTTTTTGGGTTCTTATAGTTGCTGCTAGTATTCGGAAAGTTTAACCTATTTATTTGTGTGGCTTATTGGGGAAGTAAGTCTCGAAAGGTGGACTACTTCCGTCCCAGAAGTGGCCTCAACAAGCCCTATTGCGACATGCTGCTGTCGTAGCCTGGCTGGTTGATGAAGAAGAGCTGGTAAGAGTTATACATGAATCGAAGCAGCTGGTAGTCGCATCTAGTCGCAAATACTTGTAGCATGTGCTTTGTTTCGATGTGTCAGGCGGATTTTGACTCTACCTCTCCTGTCTTCGTTTACATGGCTGTTTAGTCTTCGTAGAGTGTTGACTAGTGACTAGTGGCATTCAGCCTGGATGGAAACGAAGTGACATGTTCTCAGGGAGCCCTGAACCTCCAATTTCCCCTATCGTCGATCCGTCCAACTAGGTCAGAAGCCCACAAACCCTCCAAAGCCCGAAACTCCTGACAGCCCAGGCACGACAAGCACGAGTTTAGCCCAGATACCGAGACCTGGTTCACCCCTGCCTATCACACAGGGAACCATCTCATGGGAGGCCGGTACCCTGCAGGGCTTTGGGTTTCCTATCGGGGGTCGGGATCATGTCCTATAGTATTCCTTAGGGTTCCTAACTATAGAGTATTAATGTAACCAACAACTCGATTCTGATTCTCTTCAGGCTCCTATATTAGGGTTTGGGGCTTAGGGACTTGGGGTTTAGAGTTTGCAGCCACGCTGGTATCATGGGAGGCCATCGACATGCGACTTTCATCTACCGGGGCTCCTTTCAGGGTACCATCAGGTTATATATGCCATAGTAAAGGGCTCCTTGAGTCACTCCTTGAGGGTTCCTTTAAGGGTTTCTGTAAGGTTCCGTAGAAGGATGCCCAAAAGGGTTAGTGATTGCAGATGCCTAGACCCTGAATTGCAGTACCTTTTCTTGGACAACTTACTTTAATTACAGGCAAGGTCTTGTAGTAAAGGTGGAGGCAGCCAAAAGCAGGTGCAATGTAGGGAGCAGGTAAGCACTATGTAATTGTCCGTGCACCCGTACAGTATTTGCATCGGCCGTAAAGTCCTAAACCCTAAACCCTGAACCCTAAACCCAAACCCTAAGAACCTAGTGCTGCTTTTCAGTGCTACGTTCACACTATGTAGGTTCATGGACCCCTACCAAAGGACACCAGACAGCACATATTCTGGGAGGGGGGGGGCAATCTTTATATACTAGTCGAGTAGGTAACCTTTTAACCTTTGTACTGTTATACTCCCCACAAAATCCTAAAACTTAACCTTCAGTTCTCCTAGCACACTGGTAAGTTTAAATGAGGCCTGCAGCCTGACTCGCATCCCTGATTGGAAACGTTTGCTGCTTGAGGCTCGAAGTGGTGGTGGCCCGTGCAAAACCTGAAGGACTGTGCCTAGTGTAGCCGAGGATTGTGGGTTAGGACGCGGGGTTGAGGATTACTATAGGAGGCTAGTCTGGGGTTTAGGTTCGGGATGCTGGGTCTAAGTTCTTGTAGAAGAGATACTACACCTGAGAGACTCTAGATAGACCTTGATTCCCAGGAATTAAGTCGTAAACCTCCATATCCTACATAAGCCACATGAACGCCAAACCCTGATCCCCAACCAAACCCTAACTGCAAACACAACCTGAGCCCGAAACCGACAAACCCCCCCTCCCAAGCCTAAACCTTAAACGCGAAGCCCCGAGCCCTAACGTGATTTCCACAGTCTTCCTGCCCCAAGTCACGGAAAACCCTAGTCTGTTTACTTTAGACCTCGTTAGTATCCTCTTTTCAATACAACTCGGGTCCTGGGTTAAGGGCTCAGGGTTTAGGGCGAGTATGTCTTGGGTTTGAAAGACCCATTGGAATGTATGACTTGACGGTGCTAAGCCCTAAGCCCTAAACTGAAGCATGGCAACGACGGGGAAGTTCGACACATCGCAGCTCATTCTAGCAAACTGCTGACCTCATGTGATAAAAGGCCGAACTGCTTAAACCTCATTCCAAACCGTGAACCCAAAATCCAAAGCACCGTAACGACGAAGCACTTACGAACAAACCAACCTGCCAAGCAGAGTTTAAACATCTCCCTGTATGGAAAGACATCAACTGAGCGAAAGACCACCTAAGCTTAAAAACCTTTGTTAAACCCCTCAAAGCCCGTATTCTGTCAATGCAAGATCCTGAACCCTCATGGAACCTTAAGCCGCCGCCTTAACCACCTGAGCCCGAAACTGTGCTCGTAGGGCCGGACCAGGAGAGGGGCGACAAGCGGAAATATTTGAGTTTCTGGGGTCACGGTGTCCACAATCATCGAGGCGGGGTTTAGGATTGTGGGTTGTTGGGTTTAGGGTTTGTAGGGCCTCAGTGGTGTGTCGACTAGAGGACTTTTGGAGTCAAACTGCTTATGACACAGTGGGTTTACCTAAGGACCAATTACCAATGCTCGAAATCACAGTTCTGCATTGCTAACGATTACTTGTGGCGTTGAGGGCTTTGTGTTCTCGCTGGGTGGCGGGGGCTCAGGTGGCGTGTTCAGAGTGTAATCTCTTTTGTGGTCACACGTTTTGGGTTTTATGCTTTATGGTAAACCCTAAACCCTAAACCCTAACTAGCGACAAGTGCCTCGGCCCAGGGTTGTCGGTGCGAGGAGAGTTGTGTTTTCCATGTGCGCGCCGGGTGTGAAATCTCGCGGCATCGAGGCGTAGGCGAACATTTTCATGTGAGCCTTGAGTCCCAGGTATCATCGAATAGAACCCCAAGGGTCCAAAAGGACCCAATAATTAGGTACTCGGTTTTAGGATAGTAGTTATGTAAGTTAGGATTTTGGAGAGTATATGATTATTAGGTACTTGGATCCTTGGGGGAAGGCCTCGAACCATGCACGCGAAATAATGGGAAGGGGTTGTTGAGAAAATGCCGGTTGCTGAGGGTTTGGCTGCGTTAGAGGGGTTTGACATTTTTGGGGGCAGCATTTTCGGTGGTACCCGCAGGAATTGTGTGGTTGGTGTTTTCGCAGCTGCAGATCTAGCGGAAATCGGCTTGCGCAGTTCGTCATTGAGGCCCCACCCAAGTATCAAACTCAACTCTCAGAATCTTAATGCCCGGCAACCCCCAAAGCTCTGATATAGGGGCTTAAATAATTACCAATACTATTTTGGGGGGGTTCCTTAATATAATTATAGTATAATGGGCCCCAAAACCCTATTCTAATTAATTATTAAGGTCTATATCACACTCCTGGTCCTAACGGGCCCCCAACCCCAAATTGTCATGTTAACACAACCACGAAGCCGCAGCACAAGCAACAATAGGCCCGAGGAAGTGTGGGCGTTCAATTTATTCAGGGCCCTATATAGATCCCTTGTAGAACCCTTATAATGCCCCTTAAAAGGAACCTTATTCTAATTATTAAGGTCCTGCTAATCGGACGAAGAGCCTACGCTTGTCATTAGGTATTTTGGATTTGGGTTTCAGCGGTCCAGGGTTCAGGTCATTTGTTTGTCCCTTCGTCTGTCTGCGTGTGTAAGTGTCTGTGTGTGTGTGAGTGAGTGAGTGAGTGTGTGTGTGTGTTTGTTTGTGTGTCTGTGGTTATGCTTGTTATTGGCGTTGTTCCTTTCTTTTTGATTTTGTTCTCGTTGCTGTTGCTGTTGTTATTCCTGTTGCTGTTGCGGGGGTTTGGTATTTAGGGTTGTTGAAAAGATGCGGGATAGGGTTTGGGCCTGGGCTTTGGGAGAGTCTAAGGGGTCTACAGTGAGGTTGAGGGCTTGAGCCGTTAAATCCGATCCCCACGCCTAATTACACAACCTGAATCACAGCGCGAGATCGTGAACTCTAGGACCTCCATGTCCCCCCAAGGGTCCAAAGGACCCAATAATTAGGTACTCGCTTTTAGGATAGTAGTTATGTAAGTTAGGACTTTGGAGAGTATATGATACCCTAAACCCTAAACCCTAAACCCTAAAACCCTAAACCCTAAATATATGATTATTAGGATAAACACCAGAAAAACCCTTGCACAGTCCCGTGGCAATGAGAAAAGCACTGTTCCCTGCAGCCGTGAAGCCACAGCTGCTGGGCAGGTTGCTGCCATGAGGCCTATGATGACACTCCTTCTTGGCAGCGGGAGTTCAGTAGCAGGGCTATTGATTACTAACCCTAAGGGTCCATGTACCCAAATAGTATATATTGTGGGCCCAATGTACCTATATATAGGGAATACTTTAAGGCCAAAGTCTATACTATTTGTACATGGAACCTTAGCGTAATTATTACTACATCTTCGAAGGTCAAAAGTTCAAAGAGTTTCAACTTCCAGGGTTCAGACTTCGACTCCAGGCTATGCTGCTTTGGCATTTGGGAACTTCAGAGTTCAGAGTATGTTCCTGGCGGTACACGTATCCCTAAGGGTCCATGTACCCAAATAGTATATACATTGGCCTTAAAGTACTCCCTATATGGGTACAAGGGTATGGGTTGTTTTAGTCGTCCTTGTCAAGCGTCCGGAGCGAGTCGACACGACGCGGAAGCACTCAAACCACGTTGCAGTGAGCTGTTTTCGTGAACTGTAAAGATGGAAAACGAAGCCCACACCTTGAAACCCCACAATGCTGCATGTTTGCCGATTATCAACCCGAACCACAACACCTTTCACTGTGCACTCGACCAAAGCTGTCGTAGGGTCATGGTCGTCTCCCTGTCTGGGGCTCCAGTACCCTTTCCCTAGGCGTTCATGTACATATATATGCATTGGCCTTAAAGTATTCCCTATATAGGTACATTGGGCCCACAGCATATACTGTTTGAATTTGGGTAGATGGACCCTTTTGGGTTTTACGGTTTTCATGACACCCCGAGCTTTCACTTCTACACTAAGGCTTTCACTACTGCGCTCCGAAGTGCATCGACAACCTGTGCTTTGGCAGTCCTAAACACTTTTCTTAAACCCTCTTCGGCAATTTAGGCTTTCGGGCCGTCCGAGTTTTCGGATTGGGCGTGAAGTTTGGCTGACCCCTATTGAAACTAGGAGGGAACGCCGGTACCCTAAACCCCTAAGCCCTGAACCCTAAACCTTTAAGCACTAAATCCTAAGAACCTTTTGAAACCTGCTTGCACAAAAGGGGGCGCGAAGGGTTGAAACTTGGCCGAGGCATGGACGATTCGGTCTGTCGAGTTTATGATGATAGTAGTACTATATAGGGTTTAATGAGTTTAGGATTTGGGCTTTAGGGTAATCCTGAAAATGTTGTGGTGATGATAACCCCTAAGTACCGATATTATGGAATGCTTACCCAAATTTTTGTGTGTAGCTCCTGCTATATATAGAATCCCTCCACGTAGGTGCTTAGAACCCTTTGAGAATGAGTGATAAAAAACAATACTGGCGATAACAATAGCACTTGTGTGCCGTTGTTATGAGCTAGAGAATCCCTGTGATGGGCGGTGGTGTGATGGTGATGATCAAGAAAGGTGGTAGTTTCGGTGATGATGGTGAAGATCACGGTGCCAGTGGACATTTGTTCCTACTTATCATGGCTTGCGCACGCTCTGCGTAGAGATCCCCAAAGCCAAGCTTGTGTCTTCTCTCTGGGGCCTGGGTATGTCAGATATTCATTCATGATCTGTGTGTTGAGCTCTTGTCTGATGCATAAGGCGGGATTTGGTTTGCAAGGTCAAGGGCTGGCAAGTTCGGGTGCTTTTGGGTTTAAGGCCTAGGTTCCAGGGTCTAGGGTTGTGTTTGAGGAGCGGTCTGAGCAGGACCTTGGGCTCTCTGGGGATGTCGTGATGTCGTCTAGTTGGTGGCGCCGTTGTGGGCGTCCTTAAAGATTCAGGACCCTACGGTTGAAATAATGTGCATGTGTGTGCATATATATATATATGCTACCCCCCCCTTAAGACCCGCAGAACTAATATAATTCTCTAATATCTTAATACAGCATTCCTACATATGCTATCATTCAACATGCAAAAGACGATGTCTACGAGATAATCCAGTNCCCCCCTTAAGACCCGCAGAACTAATATAATTCTCTAATATCTTAATACAGCATTCCTACATATGCTATCATTCAACATGCAAAAGACGATGTCTACGAGATAATCCAGTGAAGTATTGTTTTTTGCTTGACGACAAGAACTGTATATATTCTTGTAAATGTTTGAATAACTTGTTACAGCATTAACATAATTGCTGCTTGGAACTACGCAAAAGACAATACAACTAAGATAATTTAGTGAAGTATTGCCTTGCTGTCTG